>CM040242.1:131734022-131796132 GCA_022545495.1 Chrysanthemum lavandulifolium
TTTGGATGTTGAGTTGTGCGTGCGAGGTTTTGATGGATCTTGGGCTAGTATGAAGGTGGAGTCAAACCTTATATCGCAAATTAAAGAAGCTCGAAAGATGATGGTGAAATGTGGGCCGTGGCGCAAAATGTTGAAGAAGGTAAGCAAACGGAGTTTAAGGTTGATAATGACGAAATTGTATGGTATGAAGATAGGCTTTGTGTTCCCAATGATCGGTACTTCGTGAGAAAGTTATGGTCAAGCTCATAGTTCTCCTTTCACTATCCATCCTGGTTCTACCAAGATGTATAGGGATTTGAAGCAGTACTTTTGGTGGAGTGGCGTGAAGCAAGATGTGACGACGTTTGTGTCGAAATGTATGATTTGTCAGCAGGTTAAAATTGAACATCAAAGGGCTAGTGGATTGTTACAACCATTAGATATTCCAACATGGAAGTGGGATAATATATCTATGGATTTTGTGACTGGACTACCTCTTACTCGGAAGAAGCATGATGCGATTTGGGTAGTTGTTGATCGACTAACCAAATATGCTCATTTCTTACCAATCAGAAAGGATTATGGTATTGGGAGATTGGCGGAAATTTTTCGACAGAGATCGTTAGACTTCATGGTACTCCGCATCTATTGTGTCCAGCCAGAGATCCGCGTTTACTTCGCTTCGGAAAGGTTTGCAAAAGCTTGGGGTACTCGACTTAATTTTAGTACGGCATTTCATCCTCAAAACGGATGGTCGATCGAGAGGACTATTCAGACCTTAGAGGATATGCTAAGGGCTTGTGCTTTAGAATGGACTGGTAGTTGGGATGAATATTTATGTTTAGTAGAGTTTGCATACAACAACAGTTAGCATGCTAGCATTAAGGCGGCACCGTTTGAACTTCTTTATGGAAGGAAATGTAGAGCACCTACTTGTTGGGATGAAGTAGGTGGCGCTTGATTGAAGGTCCGGAAATGATTGAGATCACTAATGAGAAAGTAGTTGTGGCTAGAGAAAAGTTGAAGGAAGCTAGGTCTCGCCGAAAAGTTATGCCGACAAGCATCGTCGTGATTTAGAATTTTGGGTTGGAGATCGTGTATTTTGAAAGTTTCGCCGTTTAGAGGTGTGAAACGTTTGGAATCAAGGCAAGCTCAGTCCTCGATTTATCGGACCTTTTGAAATTCAGAACGTATAGGAGAAGTTTCGTGTCGATTAGCACTTCCGCCTCGGTTATCGCATGTTCATGACGTTTCCATGTATCACTCCTGAGGGATACAACTATCATCCGTTACGTTGCTTCTTATCCGTTTGATCAAATTCAATCCGATATGTCCTTATCTCAAGAACCGGAAGCTATTCTAGAAAGGCAAGAAAGAGTCATGAGAAATAAAGTCATTCCGCTTCGTTAAGATTCTTTGGAAAAATCATCCGGACGCGAGGCTACTTGGGAAACCGAGGAGTCGATCGAGCTAGTTATCCTCATTTCTTTGAATAGTTTGGTATGTTCTCATTTCGTTTCGTTGTTTCATTTCAATTTTCGAGGACGAAAATTTTTCTTTAGAGGGAAGAATTGTAAAACCCGGAAATCTAAAACATGTTTAAAGACTAAAATACCCTTGGAATCGAAATTTATAAAATACGTAAAATACATTTATATCATTTAACGAAATTTAAAACTTAACTTACGAAATAATTAAACCTAACTAAAATGTATACGTGATCGATTTTGGTACGACGAAGATTTAACGCCTCGCGAAATAACTTGGGCCGCGTTTGTTTTGTTCGATGGATCAAGGGCCGAAGCCCATATGGGCGTGCGTTTGGTTGTGTTCGGTTGGACCAAGCCGAGCCCATGCCCCCTCCTAAAGCCCTAAACCAAAATTACTACTACTATAAATATAACTCATAAACACAAAAGTGAAACCCTAGTTTAGTTTTTGCCTCTTTTCTTTCTTTGCTCCATTCGGCCGAACCATAGCACCCTTTGGTGTCGAGTTTTTGCTTCAACCAAGTTAAGGTATAACATGTTCTCGTCTTCCTTTGATGTACCTTACGTTAATATATTGTAATATGTTTTGTTTAGTCGAGGTTTGCGTTTTCTTTTGTGGCCGAGCCGTGTGAGTCCAAACAAGAACAAACCATATGATTTAAACCTTATAAGTATTAAAGAGTATGTTACGTAATAAGTATTATTGAATCGGATCATGAATATGTCGAGTTATATAGGAACCGAACCATATGTATTAAAACCGAACCATGTATATATTCGGCCAAGGTGTAAAACTTAATAACGTGACTATGTAAAGTACGTAGATGAGTTAAGACTTGCGTAATAACCTATTAGCCGAAACCCTAGATTGAACCGAACCACATAAAGAGTTTTGAACATGTATTAAACGAGTAAAGGTCATGTAAACATAAACCCTAGTTTGATATGTGAACCAAATAAGGTATGCCAAACCCTAATGGTTTGTGAACCGTGTCTCATATGCGTGCGTTATTATAAGTCAGTGAACTTGTAAAGGTGTAAACGTGTAATTAATCCGAGTAATAAGTAACTTGTATGTCACATAAAATCATAAACGTGCAAGGTGAAACATAAAAGGAAAGATTGTTTTCATTACGTGTTAGGTTAAGTAACGAGTCATTGACGAACATGTAAGTAAATGTACATTAATATGATATTAAAAGAATGAGGAAACCCTAGAACATAAATAAGAGTCGATTAGGGTTTGAAGCTAAGTATATTAATTCATTATTTCATGTGTGAAGTTATGACGCTTAAACTATTTTCATATTTAACCCTAAACTTTAATAAATGACATAATGAACCTTAATCTACGATATTGTTTATAAAACACTTAAGTCTCATTTAATTATAAAACCCTAAAGTATTAAGATCATTAAATACATTAAGTATGAACACCAAATATTAAAAGATCATTTCGACGATTATGGAATCATAAATAACATGTACGACCGTTAATGTGTATAGGTTACGTGAAGAAGGAGTAATCCTTTGCTTTCCGTGTTTACGCTTTTCGATCGAATAAGGTACGATATTCGACCTTTCAATAAGGTTCCTTATAACGTTTTCTTTTCATTAGCTTTTATATTAGATTTCCTAAGCCTTTGCTATGAACCCTATTTTGTTATTTGAAATTGCTTATCCGAACTTGATTTTTGAATCATAAAACATTTGATTTTGAACTATATGATATGAAAACTTTGACTTTGAAAACATGATTTAATCTTTGATAAAGTATGATCTATGTCGCTTATGACATTCGATCCGACCTAAGATAGTTTGACACCCGAGCCAAATAATAACTAGTCATGGGGGTTCCATGTCCGTGTCAGTGATGCACTTCTGACATGACTCTAGGGCAGTAGAGTGAAGTTCTGCCACGTCCCTTATCTGTTATCTGTTATGAGCTCAATTTATATTTTATTACCAATTTATATGTTTGTGGGGCGTATGGGTGCATCCTAGATCTGTTATATGTTATATATTATATGTTATATGCTATATGTTATCTGATGATTGATGCTGCGTGCATGCACGTCCTTCATAACTCTGGTAGGTCTCCCCTACAAATGTTGCCTTGTGTGATTATGAATATGAATATGAATATGATTATGATATGGCATATGTGTCTGGGCTCGAGGTAGTTAGCTATAAAACTTATTCTATTATTCTGATTTATCTTTTGAAATGATTATGATTTTGCTATCTTTCTTTCACTTTATTTCGTATTCGTTTTCGTTTCGTATTCGCTTTGCTTGTATATCCTTCTCACCGGGCTTTTGAAGCTCACCGCATTTCTTTCTTCCGGCGGTATCTAAGCATCGAGCTGGGTATTGCTTTGGGATGAGTGATGATGGACTTACCTTAGAGATATTTAGCTTTGATCTTATGATGCCATTTAAGACTTTATATTTTAGATATTTCATTTGGAGTTTATTTTTCCGCTGGGACCTATGTATTGAAGTCATTTGACTTGGATTATTTCAATATTTATGTTGAGATTTCTTTTGGATATTTATGTTTGCTTTGATATGACACCATTACTTGTGATTCCTTTACCCTTGTCGGGTCGGGGCGTTACACATCCTCTCCCCACTCATTTATATATTCCGGTCCTTAGTTCAAGCAATCCTTATAGAAATCGAAAATCTTGGCCATAACATAATCCACTCCTTTCTTTTTATCCTCGTCATTCCTATAATAGACCGACAGTTTAAGTTCCTTTTCATCATTAGAGAGTGATGAAAACTTCTCAATCTTAAACGGTATTTGGTAAGCTATGTCGTCGGCCTCATCCTTGAATCGCACTATTCTAATGAGGATCATAAGTCATCCGGTGCTTTCTATGAAAGGTTTTCCTAGAATAACGGGACAAGCTAGGATCTATGGCCGTGCTAATATCATCCGCAATTATGAAGTTCGTAGGAAACGTGAAACTATCTACATAAACGGGCAATCCCTTAATTCTACCAAGAAAATTACACCTAACCCTAGGATTATCGGGGTCTTGCCTAGTTGGGATAGGAATCTTCATTACCCAATTATAGTAGGTGCTAGTCATTATGTTTATTGGTGATTTGCGGTCAATGTAGGCCTTTGCCATGAAAAGGTGTCCTATGCAACATGGTATGTTAAGATTCCAAGGGTTTCCGAAATTGATCCTAGGGCTTTTCCTAACATACATATGACTAAGTCACGCACTAAGTGAGGGTGGCGAGATAGTTCTTCTTCCAGTAGGAAACTTATTGAAATAGTCATTTTCACTTCATTCACTTCTCTGTTGTTTCATTCGTCGGTGTTTCCTTAACCTCAAGTATCATCTCATGGTTTGCTGCGTCATTTTCTATTAGGTTTCACTAAGGCGATGGTATTGACGAATTGAACATGCTTAGCTAACTTACTTGGGTCCTTAATCTCTACACCGGAAGGCTCGGGAGTTGAGATAGCATTAACCTTCCTATCACTATTGGTCATGGCTTTAAAAAGGTTATCTATCTTCCTATCCATTTTAGCTTGTTGTTGGTTAAAGTGGTCCGAGAGCTTAGCTATTTGGGCTTCTTGGGATGCGACTAGGTTTTGCAACATCCCTTCAATGTTTTGTTGGTTAGGACCGTAAGATGGGGGCCATGAGAAATCATTGGAAGTGAATTTTTGGTTTGTCCCCAATAGAAGTCGGGCTTGCCCTTCCATGCCTCTCGGGTTTCATTGAAATTCCTAGGTCCGGGTATTGTAGGAATCTTCTCCTGCTCCATTAATACGCGAGATCGTAGTCAACGGAAGCATGTTCGGGGATCGGGTGCAAGTGCTGCGTGTTATGAGGATCACTACATGGCTCACACGAGGAAGAAACTTTGTTCACATGGCGTGAAGGCTTAGGATTTTCGTAGGAGCTCATTAGGAATTTTACTTGATCTTCAAGCTCGATCATCCTACGGTCGGAAGATTGTGAGTCAATTGGAGGCAAGGAGATTGCCTTAACGGTTTTGGGCAACTCATGGGGGTCATTCCAACTTTCGATGTCATAGAGAGCAAGGTCCTCTGTTATATCCCATGATTCTTCCGCGGTGAGATCACTAAGTTTTCCACCGGCTGCTTGGTCAATGGATCGCTTGGTGGGGAAGTTGACATGATCATAGAAAAGTTGGACTTGGAGCCAAAGATCAATGTCGTGATGAGGGACTTTATAAAGTAATTCCTTGAATCGAGTCCATGCTTCGTAGAGAGATTCACCTTGACATTGTTGGAACATCAAGATGTCATTCCTAAGTTTAGTGGTTTTCCGGTGGGAAAAATTGAGCAAGGAAGCGAGGTGAGATCATCCCAACTTCGAGATGGAGCCGGCGGATGTCGCTCAAGCCAATTACTAGCTTGGTCCCAGAGAGATTGGAAGAGACGCAGACGCTGGCGTCTCCCGAGTAGTAGCATCAAGGTCGATGGAATCGACGACTTTAAGGAAACCTTAATATGTCGATTAGATCTTGAACGAAGTCCATGGAATGCACATCCGCTTTGCACCAACCGGATGGTGTCGATCGCATGACCATAGTTTGGGCTTGGTCGGGAAGCTCAATTGTGTTCCTATAGCCTAGGTGGCTTGGTCTCGAGTATTCACCAAGAGTACGGGCTCTTGGCGGGTCATTTGGTGCGGGTTGATGAATGGTGGTTGATTATCACCTTCCATGATGAAAAGTGATGGGATTACGAACAAAGGTCACGAAGAAGGGGATAGACTACGAGAAAGCTAAAATGAGAAAAATTTTACTTGATAGGAATCACAAATAAACCTAAACGAGGTGGACTACTAACTAGCTATTTTATTCCCAGCAGTGGCGCCAAAAACTTGATAATGCTACACGTTGTTCAGGGTCAAAGGAACTTCCTTTTCTTGAGAGCAAGTTTTATAACACCCTAGGCAGTGAACCTAATCGCTTGTAGTGTAGTATTAGGGTAAGCCACGGCATCGATATCGTTCTTTAGGGAATAGGATTGCTAGTGAGAAGTTACTACGCTAAGGTTGGGGTTGAGGAAGATTATTTTTTATCTTTTATATTTTGAAGGAAAGGAAAGGTACGAATCTCGGGGTTTGGATTTGGGGTTGGTATTTCTACCGATTACTCTACTTATCTAATTATCTAATCTAAGGTGTATGTAGTCTATGTCTAATTATTGTGTGCTCGTATGATGGTTTAAAGATGTGTTCACTTAGGTTTTATTACTCCTTAATTATCTCCTATTGATGGTTGAATTGTCACGTCCTTATTCTTAATCGTGTTGTGTGTCTAAAGTCGTAGGGTATGCGTTTGTCCCTAACTCTTTGAAACTACCAAAATGGTCTCGTCTTCAAAATCTCTAGGAATTATAGACTCTAACTCTAAGGTACTCTTTGGATGGTTTAGCCTACAACTGCTCTAAGTGTTATAGTCCAAGGTTCACAAAGATTAATCAAGCATTAATTACACAACGAATGACCTATCGCATTACTAGATCATTAACAATTAAGATAAGAGACAACCAATCAATATTCAATAATTAAGTTTCATTTTCCCTAGCAAACACACAAGTAAATTAGCTTGACATGGAGAACATGCAAGCATACACACAAATAATTGAAGACATAATTGAATTAATGAAGTAAAACACTTATCTTGATGTAAGATAGGGTTTGGAACCCTAAAATACCGTACAAGACACCTTGGTTCGCTTTTAGGTTTTACCCAAAAGACTACACACTAAAACCGAAAATTTGGATTCTATATATAAGATTACAATCGCGACGGCGTACCTTATGTGACGCCGTCGGTAGACGCCATTAGGGTTTCGTCTTGGCCACGTTAGTCTTGCGACGGCCACCTTATGCTTGTGACGCCATCCCTTCGCCTCTCGACCGTCTCGATCAAATCTAAGTCGTCTGAGTTGCGACGGCCTACTCTTTTAAAGCCCGACACCGTCACTTGAAAATAGGCAATTTAGCTACCGAGACGTCACAGAGTGCTCCGGACGGGCGCCGCATTAACACCGACGCCCCCTTGTATTTCAAAGACTGAGTGTCTCGATTCTTGACTTTGGCCATTTTCTTCAGATATCCGCCTTTTCGTCAAATAAGTGCCATTCCAAAGAATTTGCCTTCAAGAGACCTAAAAGTGAAAATGAACGATATTAAGTAATAACGGATACAAAGTGATCAAATAAGGGCTTAAACGACCCTTCAAAAGGTACATTTTAAAACCTTATCATAAACCCAGAAAGTTGACAAAATTTTTTTATCCTTTTGACCCATTTTGATGACCAGATTGGCTCAATATTTCACGAGATGGTACAAAAAAAATGTGACAACACTTTAACATTTTGAGACAAACCATTAAAAGATGAGACATGATATTTTTTACCATAGGATACACATGACTTTGCAAAAAAAAATCTGTTAAACCCAAGAAAAATTCAAGAAAGGTTAAAAGTTTGTAAAACAGATTTGTAAGAATCGAATTTTGTGAAAAGATACAACATCACGCAAATCAACCAAAAAATTAACCTACCTTGCTCTTGATACCACTTGTAGGATCGTTCTTATGGATGATTTGGTGATTCGGGAGGTCTAGGAAGATGAAAGAACATCATCTTCAAGTTAGAGAGAGAAGGGAAAAACTAGGTGTTTTATTAATGATGAAAGGTAAATTACACTAAAGAGTCTCACCCTCCTAGGAAAGTCTAGGAGGGTATTTATAGCCTAACACATACAACTATTACAATATGACATGACAAGCCCATGTGTTTTAGCTAAACAAGGATAGATAATGAAATCCCGAAAATGTCGTTCCATTTACGTGTTAGGAGCGATTCCAACAATCTTCCCCCAATGGGACGACATAAGGATTACTTACGACATTTCCTACAAGTAAAGTGTGTATGTGTAGGGGAGGTAGTATATACAGGGGAGGAGAGGGACCAAAAAAATAATTATTTTGGGAGTGAGGGTGGCCGACCAAAGAGAGGGAGGGGCAAACCAATAACTTTTGTAAACTTTCCCGTTTTACCTCTCCCGAGCTATTACGTTTCCCTACTAGTGTCCAATGACTTTTATTTATTGCTCTATTGTTTTTTATTTACGTTTATCCACGAATTTTGATTATTTACACGTCACGTTTCGTGTTACGGTTTAAAAGTTACGTTTTCTCTCGTTATAGGATTTTATTGTGCCGACTCAAGTAGTGCCTAACGCAACAGGCTATAACTAATACCACAACTCATACGATAATAGAATAAATCATAAAAACCAATAAACGATATCAAAACAAGTCATGGTTAACCGGAATAGCTCCTAAAGGCAAACTACTCGGTCTAACTTAGCGTAATGCGATTACCTAAAAGGGCTCCCTAATTGCCGGTTGTCACATTTAATGCGCTTATAAATCTTCAAACTCGTTAAGCAGACAATATCAATTGTGTTTGACTAGTTTGCTTTTTCACTTATTTGTTTTACAATTGGATTATTAGCATAATTTTCAATATGTTAGCGACTTATCAAATTTAGTTGGTACTTTGTTTTTGGTAACCATGATTTCCAACCTTATGACCGACTAATCCATAGGGTTTGAACCCATCGCCACATAGACTCAAACCAAGTAAAGCCCTCTCTTTTCAGGAGGTTAGCGTGACCACTTAAGGTTGTTTGCCCTTAGCAGGAATTGAACTTGAGACCTCACACATTTTAAAGCGATAGTTACAAGCCATTTTGCCACTAGGCCACCCCTAAGTGGTTAGTTTAGTTGGTACTTGGTGAAATATAGTATGAATAGAAAAGAATTTGTATCTTTTAATATTGAACGCATCACATTCAAAATATGGTCGCATTTACAAAACGCATCACGCACTGGCTTCTAAGACCTTTGGGAGCAACGGGTCGCGAAACGCTTTCCTAAACCAAATCAATTGTCTAAAGAGTGAGTGCTCTATTACAAAAGGGGGGATGATATTTACATGGAATGTTTTACTTTGTACACAAAAACTTGAAGAGAAGAGACTTTTATACCCTTAGACCCATTTGAACTTTACGTTACAACTTCACAACTTTATTTCTTCTTCTGCTGAATTAAAAGGTTGGAATTGGAACATTGATTTAAAAGGTTGGACACTGATGACTGAACCTATTGAAAATATTTAGTGGAAGAGAAGCCCCAACCGAAAGATGTGACATGAATATGGTAAGTGGCTTTAAAGAAAGGTCAAAATGTCCAGGACCTAGGGGTATAAAAGTCTTTGCATAATAAAAATATGTTTAAATAGTAAAGTCGTCCGTGTAAATATCACTTCCTGTTACAAAATCGCAAACTATCTAACGAGAGATAACAAAGCTTTGAATGAAAGTACATTGAGAGCATGGGCAGAGATAGGGAGGGGTCCCGGAGGTCACGTGTTCCCCTAGCAAAAAAATTTGCAGTGTAAATTTTCTAAAATATATGGATTTTTTTGTAATTTGCCTCCCCCCCCCCCTAATAACCATTTTGTAATGTAGTTTCTAAAAATTATTAAAATGTGTCATCTCGAGCAAAAATTCGGATCCACCCCGATTGAGGGAGAAAATGAGAAGGTTGTTATACCTTGATCAAATCCAGATGCCACCATGTTTAGCCTTGGTACATAGAGAATTAGACGGAACACCTTTAGACCTTGAAGTTGTTCAAAGTGCATCTAGACCCTTTAACCTTTCTTTTACTCATCAACTCTTACAAAAATAGCATATTTACAAGTTAAAATCTTTGTAGTATAAAATACTAAATCCAAGCAATTTTGACATTTGGTGTTAATAAATTTTTGCCCTAGATTCAATTTGTGTTTTACAAACTACATAAGAAGATGCTCTAAAACATCAAGCCTAAGATCATGTTGAATGTATGAAGCTATTTTAAGCGTTTTGGCAAAAGGAGTTTTATTCATCATACGTAACTTAAAGTAAAAGAACAAATCAGTGTAAAAATTTTTTGAACTTTTTTATTTAAAATATTATTTAATAAGAATGCTAGTATTAATTCACCTATTTGGTTGGAACTGTCTTAGAGCTTTTTCTGGAGTTGTTAGTTTTTTGTTATAAAAAAATCTCTTCTAAACTAAGAAGCTTCGTTTAGATACATCAACTTCAAATTTATTTTAAACAAGTAGCTCCTAAATAAAACGCTGATTCATGAAGATTTTAAAGTATTTTGGAGCTGTCAAAACTGCAAATTTCTAATGTACCGTCCAACTATATGACAATTGTTTAAAACTGGATATGATTATTGAGATTTATGCATACAAACAAAATTATTATAATAATAACAATAATGATACCAATAATGATAATAAATATTGAATATGTTGTAACACTATGCTAAAACTATAATGTATAGGTTTGTTATTCGATATGATTAACCACAATGATATATACCGAGAGTCATTGGAATTTTAAAGATTCAGATAAAAATACTTGATAGAATGCTTAGTTTATTGTGTAAACTCAAATTGATGTTAGTATGCCGCTTTTTCTTTGCAGATAGTGATGAAGAAGATATTATATTTACTACGATCGAGCAATATCCAAATTATATAACACCTGATGAACTTCATGATGTTCGTGGCCATGAAAACTGAAAATGTCTTTCAATTAACATCTTTTGGGATTAAACGAATCCGTAATGATATTGCTATATCAATATAGAATGCATCGTCAATAACTGTTATAAGCATGTTCCGTTTAACCACTACGATGATTATTGATAAAATGAGTTTATTAATATTTTTCTTTTACATTTTTTTACAGTTATAGATATGTCATTTTACATCTTATAGTTACAATTAACAGCTCATTTATCAAACATTTTTATTGAAAAAAAATACAGTTTGTAACTCATGTTAACAGCTTTGCAGTTTACAACTAAAAATACCGTTTAAAAATTAAGTCACACTCATGTAGAGGATGGGGACCACGAGGAGACAAGATGCATTAAACAAGGATTTATAGGAGTACCGACTACCAAGTTAAAAATATGTCAAGTAGCCATATTAGGAGTACCAACAACCAAGTTAAAAATATGTCAAGTGGGCATATTAGGAGTACCAACTACCAAGTTAAAAATATGTCAAGTGGGCATATTAGGAGTACCAACTACCAAGTTAAAAATATGTCAAATGGGCATACAAACGAAGGTAGGTAGTAGGTACACCAGCAAATGGCAACCAAGAGGTGCGCTAGCACTCGATCCATGTGCCACGAGGGACTAAATCTGTCACTCAAGCAATTAAGGATCCGAATACCTTATTGTAATTTTTGTGTAAAATGCACAACTTAAGTTACAATAATATAATTTGATATATATATATATATATATATATATATATATATATATATATATATATATATATATATATAAGGTGAGATTAAAATAAAAAGACAAATATCCGTAAAAAGAATAAAAAAGATTTTTTTTCAAAAAAGTTCACGAAAAATTCCCAAAAATCCTACAAGATCGGTATGTTGGTGCATAAAACTTTTGTGAAAACATTTTTATAATTTTGAGCTTTGACACGCTTTTTTAACGCACAAAACGCAATTTTGATCTTGTGAAAAATTTTGATGCACAAAATTTTTAACTTGTTTTAGTTGATGCGAATGTTATTTTGATGAAAAAGTCGAAGAGTTGGGAAAACCAATTTTTGATCACAAAAAAATTAATCGAATGAAACGATATTTTCATAATTTTTTTCTAAAAATATCCACTTTTAAAAAAGTTTTTCACAACTTTTTCATGCACCATCATACCCGATCTCATGATTTTTGGGAATTTTTCGTGAACTTTTTTGAAAAAAATCTTTTATCTTTTTACGGATATTTGTCTTTTATTTGATCTTTTATCATATATATATATATATATATATATATATATATATATATATATATATATATATATATATATATATATATATATATATATATATTAATATGGTCAAGCTAGTAGTAGTAAACTTGCTCTGTTGGTAAGAATGAAAATTAGAGTATGTAACATTGATGTGCTGCCAGCGTAAAGTCCTTCGACATTTGAGGTGTGGAAGCAAGTGTTTGTTTTTAAGAGGCCCGAATCAATCAATCGCTGCGTCTGAATCAATCTGACGCGTGAACGTCCGAATCGAACGATCCGAACGAAGAAAAACGCATGTTTGAGCGGTTTTTTTTTTTTTTTTGGTTATTTTGTGCTCATGCAAAGCGTTCGACGCGTTAAGACACCCTCTCGCGTCTCGACAGATTCGTACATTTTTTCCGTTCGCACGCCGCTCGACGCCCCGAACGAAAATAAACAAAACAAAAGCGACCCGCAAAACGTCGACCATTCAGACACATTTTCGCCTGCTCGACGCATAAGAGGCAAAAAGAAAAACAAACACAACCGAAGTGAAACATATGAAGTTGCTAGATTTGTACTTTTAAAACAATAATGATTGGACTATGTAAAGTGCCAAAAGTGACAAGATGTGTTAGACTTTGACATTTGAGATGTGAACTTGGAACGCGTGAACTTCGTAAATTTTGTCTTTTTAAACAATAATAGATTAATGATTGGAGTATGAATAATGCCAAAACGAGCGAAAAGTTTTGGGAAGACTTCTGACATTTTATATGTGAACGTGGATGACAGCTGCACTGACAGAGATGGAATAATCATTTATTATATTCTATTCATTCACATTAGGCTGGACGGGAAGGGCATCAAATAGCCAACGTGAGTGCCATTTTCACGCGCCACCTCCTTGGCCTGGGTTTGATGTCACGCACGAGTAACGGAAATCAAAAGATAAGGCTCGAACGTAAGGAGAGTACTCACCCACCTTACACTTCAGTGTCACATCAGCTTTCTCTGTCTCTCACTCACTACCACTCATCTTTACGCGACAGCGACCTACTTCCACCACCTTAACTCACATTTTTAATAAAAACACATACAAACCCATACAAACTAAACGGTAATATATATGTGCACATTTATCAATCTGGGCGAACCACTCACCCACTTTGCCTGATCTGCCGACTGCGTGAGTGGCTTGGGTGTGCATGGTGGATTGGTGGTCACCGTGAGTGGAGGTAAGGTGAGTGAGTCACTCCTCCCACGCCTTCCAGGTCTAAAAGGTGACATGTTCATCTGTGGCTTTCAAATATTTGTGAGCCCATGTGGTTTGGAACCGTTACTATCTTTAAAAAAATATAAAACAAATAAATAAATAAATAAAATTACATATTACGCATATTTTACTTATATAAACATCAAAACTTCACAATTTTTACACATATTCTCATATTTCATTCAAACAACATATATCTCATTCATTTTATTTTTAAAATGAATTCTGATACGATTATGTTCACCGATTCAGAAAAAGAACAAGAAATTGTAAGTCGAAACTTCAATTTTATTCGAAAGGCGATGTCGTTTATTAAGAATACACGAAAAGCAAATCGCCCGATGATAAAACGCATTAATCGAGATCATTATGGTTGTAACACCCTCATCCGAGAATGGGTCAAATGTCACATTTATGGCATCAACAGAACATACGCAAGCAGAAGACTTTATTAGTATAATGATTACATAAGTTCTCTAAAGAAAAGGAAATAGATAATGATTCCTAATACTAAAATACAAATCTAAATCAATTCTAAATGAAAGGTAACTTCAATCTCCAAAGTCTAATCAAAGAAAATCAGAAACTATCATTAGGGTGGTCCACTAAGAGCTCCTATGCACTATTCACTCATATCCCAGCTTCCATCTTATAACCTGCCGCAGAGAAAGAATGCTATTTGAGCTTAAAAAATTCAAATAATGATAATAACAAACAGATAACTAAACAAAAATAAGTAAGTGAAAAGAAATTATTAAAACTTGTTGAACAAGAATATCATATGTCATAAGAATATGATGAAGTAAGAAACAAATGAGTAACAGAGAAATACCTATGAACTCGAAAGATATGTCTAAGGCGTGATACATGCCTTAAACCAAATATCCCAAACACACACACACACACACACACACACACACACACACACATATATATATATATATATATATATATATATATATATATATATATATATATATATATATATATATATATATATATATATATATATATATATATATACATATATATATATACTAATACAAACCCGTCTCACGGACGGGTGTGACTTTGTGGTTTATTTTTAGGATGTAGTAGAACAAATATATACTAAAAAGTAATTAAAAGTTATATGAAGCGGTTAAGATTTATAAACGATATTACATAATCCATAAACTAGCTAAAAGCGAGTAAGTATTTTGATTTTTGTTTTATTTTTAGGGTTTAGTGAACAATTATATAGTTAACAGAATTAAAAGTTAAATTAAATGGTTAATAAGTAAAACTAATGTTACCATAATCCATAAACTAAGTTTGTATTTCATTAAGAATGAAGAATACTTGCGAATGGAAAATAATAAGGGTATACTTTCGATCTATGAAGAGATATAAGATTGTTCTTGACGGGCACCGAATGCTGAAGAAATATACCCACACCGAACACTTAAGAAATGTTAGTATTCGCGGCTATGTTTTACGTTTTCTTATATAAATAGTTATTTGAAAACACACCGTATCGAATATGAGAGAAAATATAAAGCTTGACAACCTTCGTGTTTACAAACTTATATACATGAATGTTGCATTTGCTAAATCATAGATGGGATAAGATGCCTGATTGACACCTTCATTTCAGAACCTTGACAACCGACACATTTCATTGAAGCGCCTGACTTTGGCCCATTACTGCAACATTTATAACTTCTGTTAGACAACATAATAGAATATATTATAAGATAGACAACATGGACTCATTAATAACATACATTAAGACTCTAAATGTGATGTGAAAATACAACTCTAAATGTGATGCAAAAGTACAGATGAATCACATCAAAATAATTCTCACCGTTTGCTAATGAATGTGTTGATTCAAGTTATGTTATATCTCTGACGTGTCAAACATGTATCATATAAAGTATTACTTGTATCCTTTAAATGTATTCCTTTATGAATTGCAAGATATATATTTATATATACGAATTTGTATTTTTGTAGTAAGAGTATCATTGTCCATTTTATTTATTAAGACCGAATGCTTTGAATAATTATCGCATGACCGATCACTAAAGAATTGTTCATATGTGCGGATATGTTTTACATTTTCTTATATGAATAGTTATTTGAAAACACACCGTGACGGTGGTCGTTTTATTTCCACGTTAAGCGTTTTTTTTTTTTTTTTTAATTTCGTTTAAGTTAGTTGGCATGTAATGTTTGTTTTTTCTTTTTACAGGAAAGAATATCAATATGAATGTCATTTACAATTATAATGATATTATATGGATACAAATGATTTCAAAAGGTTGCATACAAATCTAAAAAATACATCAATATAATCATTGGTAAGTAGATATATGTGAAAAGGGCGCCTATGAACTTGCTACAGAGTTAAGTTATGTGGTCAATCCCATACACATTTATTCTTCCATATCTATATAACTTCTATGTTAAGAAATTATATTACCAAATGCTGGAATAGCAATTTTAGATCATACAGTTTAGAAACACATCACAATTATGCAGTAACTATTGAATTTTGACTAAATGTAAATTTTTTTATATTTATTTGTATCTGTTTGTAGGTGTAGGGAACATGCAAAGCAATGATAGGTAAAGCCATTGCTATAAAAGGCAAAAGCAACATTTTTCTACTTATATGATCAATGGAGGCTATTATGCAAGGAGGATATTTAGTGAACGAAAGTAGAAAATTGATTAACAAACATATGTTACTACTTTCCAATAACCTGGTCTTTAATATTTAGCCCCTTCTTTGCTGCCAACATGTAAATACTTCATTTTTTTATGTAACTTCAAGTATAGAAGCTTGTTGGGAAATTTGCAATGGGGCTGGTGTTGTCTTTTGAACTAAGAGGACCCGTCACCGTTTGCCATATTCTTACGTTCCATCTTCAGAACCAGATACTTATGATTCACCTCTAGGTGAGAATCTCACACAAAGGAATGGACAATGGTGACCCTTGTTGCATCCTACAAATATAAATCATCAAAGACTACATTAAAAGGGGTCAAAATGAATACGTTCTGTGCTAGAATGGGGCAGCTAATACAGTTTTTTGATACCAGTCCAGAAAATGGGAAAATGAGAATTATGCAAATGAAATACTAAAAAGACTTATAGGTTTGCATCCCAAAATTGACATTGGATCCATCTGCCAGCAGATGTGGTCACCATCGTAGGTACTCAAGATATTGTGTCTGGAGAGGTGGATAGATAGGACTAAGGGAAGAATCTTGTTTGGTTAACGGCCATCTTTGCTCACTTCAGCACTTGTAGCAGACAATTTTGTTTCAAGTGTACCATAAAATCTTCTAAAAACCAAAGTGCTAAGTGAATCTGATTACTTGAAACATTGATCTTGTCGAATTACATGGATTGAGAGAGACCTGTTGTAAGCAATGTATGAGGTATTTTTCTATTATCTTGTTGCCATGTTGATCAGTCACGTAAAACACTACACAAAAGGACAAAAAAATTGCATTCATGTAAATATATATATATCTACAGACATAAGAGGATTACCACAACGGGTTTAAAGAGAAAGGGTGATGACTAACCATCCATGAATAAACGACCATCCTAACAAATGTATGATTGATTAAAAGTGGTATTTCTTCTGCTAACGCGTGTTCATACAGCCTCTATTCTCCCAAACTCCAAGAGCTATTATTTCATCAGCATGCTTTTCAAGTAAATCAGCAGCCGTAAGCCGAAAAAGTAACATGATTTCAGAAATAATTTGGATACTTAGAACAATACAACTTAAAAAGTATGTCAATATAGTACAAACCAATGCAACATATGGGGGCATCAAGTGACTACCTTTTGATAAGAGGAGACTCATCTTCATTAGAAATTGAAGGTTCTACAGAAATTAAAGGTTCTACAGCAATTACAGTTGAATCACGGGGCAATATATCATTTTATGTTTCAATATTTTCATCATCATCTAGTGGCCACCAAATTTCTACGCACAAATCCCATGGAATTATTTCAAAATGCAGCCCTTTCATTACTTTTGATGCTTCGGAAAATCGATATGTATTTCGTATACAATAATTAACATGAATGACAATGGTTTGTATCATTCTGAGATGATCAAATTCCAAACACTATTTAGAATGAACTTATTTTTAAGTACTCACTTTTTTTTGGGTAAAGGGTTAATTCACCACGGCAAAATACTATTACACCAAAACATTGAAGTACAAATGACATGGGTGAATCCATGCCCACACCCGATCGATGACGAAAAATGCACAACATGTGCAACTTACAGACTCTTATATAAGAATGACATGCCATTCTTATAACTTACAACTACACGACTATACACTCAAATATAAAAAAGTGAATTAAACGCTAACAACTGAGCCATAGTCATAATAGTACTTCTTATCATCTTCCATGCGATCCAGAAAGCTTGTAGAATAACATGAAGCACGTCTGAGATCCACAATGAAGCATGAACTACATGAAGAAACTCAAACCAAGGCACGAGCAACTTCAAAAACACCCATCAATGCAACCTAGAGTTATTACGCAAGTTAGCATAATATCAAACCCACTTCCATGTGATTCAGGAAAGCACCCATATCATAAAAGTGCAAACGACCATCCCATACTCATGTATCATCAAGCTTTAAATCAGTTCACAAATGTCACACAACAGTTGGTGAGAGACTCTAAAACCACGGATAGAGCAGCAAGCAAAAACTCGCTCCAAAGGTGTATGTTTAGATGCAAACCAAAATCAAGAAGAATAGCCAAAGAATAAGAGAAAGCCAACGCACTTCCACAATGGCAACATCAATCCAGCATCACAACTTCCATAGTAGCAGCTTCTATCCATCAACACTTGGCGATCATAATATAGCATAACATCAAACTCTAGCTCAATGGACAAGAACACCACTAACCATACAATATTCCAAATAACTAAGGTTTTCCAACCCTAACTTACACAATCGATCACAAGATCAGCATTAAACGAAAACCTAATAATAGGGATTCGTTATCATCAAAGAACAATACCTAAATCACCTTAACCAAGATGTGAATCAAGTACTCACTTTTTAGCCGAAACACGAACACGAAAACACTTATCTTTAAATATGTGAAAGAAGTACCTTTGGCTTCACAATTGTTATCTCATTTGGGAGGCTCATACACTTATTAAGATACAGGGTCCCTACAACAGCACGGTCCTCTCCCTCGTGTAAAACCTCACATTTTAACCGCTGGTGGATCAGGGAATTTTTCTACTTTTTTCACTCTCATTACAAGACACTATTTTTTTAGTATTAGGTGTAAATGTTCAATACCTGATACAGTTAACTGCATGATGCATAGTTAGAAAGTCTCTAATTTTTTATCCTTTTCGATTCGCGCTTGATTAATCCTTTAGGAAAGCACATGAAGTGAAAGCATTGCACCATGTGTAGGCAAGCCACTGCAGCCTGAAATCAAATTTAAAAATTAGCCTTTAGAGAACCAAAATCTAATTTTAAGCAACATATTTATGTGTAGAAAACCACCTGAGTTGGAGGCTTGAGGACAAGGGAATTTCCAGCAATAAGTGCAGCCGATTTTAGAAACATCAAGGTTGACTGGATAGTTGAAGGGAGGTATGGACAAGACAACTCCATGCGGAGTATGTCATTATTCAATAATCTTTTTCAAAGCATGGATCCAAAAATGTATATAATCATACCCATAGATCTTTTTGCAAGTTTTGATGATATGGAAAATTTTGACTGCAAAGTATATGTGTTGTACCTTTGAAGTGCGGCGGTGTTTAGTCCTTTCATTTCCTGAAAAACTATCAGAAACCAAGAACTTGCCTTCTCCTTGAACTCGAAGTGCGGCGGTGTTTAGTCCTTTGAAGTGCGGTGGTGTCATGGCTCTATAAATGGCCTCTTCTACATCCTCCATAGTTTGTTAACATGCCAAATTAACATACTGCTTTGTAAGGTAGTTTAGTTTGTGAATGCAGGACTCCGTTTATAACAAAATATGGGCATATATGTATTTCCATTTATATGTTTTATTCAATGCTTTGTTTTAGTTTTACAGTACCTTACCTAGAACTATCAAAATATACCAATTTTATCCATCGATTAATTGTGACTTTTATATATCTATAATATATCGTATTATAAATAAATGATAAAAAGCTAACCTATAGGGTGTGTATAAGTGGATACGCCAATAGCAGCAATACGCTCATCGAGATTTATGGCTCATGGCCATCAAGTGATGACCTTTTGAGAAGAGCAGACTCATATTCATTAGAAATTGAAGGTTCTACATCAGTTACAGTTGAATCACGGGGCAATATATCATTTTCTGTTTCAATATTTTCATCATCATCTAGTGCCCACTGAATTTCTACGCACAAATCCATGCTATGCTCCTTCATAGAACCTGCAGTTACAACCATTCTTATATAAACAGGTAATTTTGGGTTGAATCTCGATTGATAACCCTTTGACTGTCTCTACCCGTTGAATTAAACAGGTATACATACAGTGGTTGTTAACGTTAGAATTAAAGCTGCTAATTCAAATCAGCAGCTGCGGAAAACGATCCCAAACAATGGCAAATAATAGAAAAGTGGAATAAATACTTCAATATAGTGCTCAATCCCCAAATAAACAAACATAAAAGGTTTAAGTTATTTAAAAAATCTAACATGCTTTTTTCCGGTCATGAAAGGCAACTTCAATATAATGCTTTTTTCCTAATACTAATAGCACAGTTATGCATTTGTACGTGTGTCATCTATCTGTTGAGGCATTTCATGGTCATGCGAGGAAGGATATGTTGCTACATTTGTTGCTGCAACAGTACTGATGTTAGATGACATGCATGGAACAGGTTCAGTGGTTGGTCTAAAGATTGCAGCCCATTGTTTAATGAGTTGTATTCAGTTGTGTTTAAGCTCAAATGGTTCAAATAAAAGAATTTAGTTAAAGGGAAATGGGTCCAGTTTTATAACCGAACCAACTTTTTTTTCTCTAATCAAGACTAAAATACTAACTATTTATTATATATAAGATGAACTAATTAAGTGCTTTCGGATGAAAACCAAACCGCCCGACCCGTTACCCAACCCGTCTAACCCTTCCATCTTGCCAACTCTAAGTTATCATAAATGAACAATCATAAAGTTTTCCTTGTTTCCCATAATCTTGTCACCAAGTCAGAAAATGAATTTAAAAACATAACTCGAACCACATGATCATGTAAATCTAAAATATCTTACATCAAAAGTCACAGAAACATACTCTGATATAAAAAGGCTCATCAATCTTCAATGCATGCCTAACGCTGCTCAAAGTCATACGCGTCAAAAACGGTTGAGCCTTTTTTCAAGATCATCAACATCATTTGAGACAAAACTGCAAAAATAAAATTAGTAATAAGGCTTAGTCAATTGTCAAATACATCATTTTTCACAAATTAGTTGTGCGAAAACCAAATATTACTTCATTTGATTTCCGCTGAGTCATCTTTCTATTTAGTTGCACCAACACCATTATAACTCTCGATAATGCTTTTTTGGTTCTACCTGCATTACATTATTATATAAAGGCAATGTTATAACGTATATTGTGTTATTTTTAATAATGAGATATATGTATACGAAGGATGTTTTTGTTGGTAAATAATGTGTAAGGAAGTTATTGTGAATCATGTGATTTTATGTATTGTGATTATAGTTTGAGTGTATTGTTATGTTTTGATATACGTTATTGTGGAATATTGTGGTAACTGTTTTTAACACTTTCACATTTTTATTCCCCGGTAATTATATTGTAACAGTTGATATATTTGAGTTTCATGATATATTAGGATACATTTGTTATCATTTAAGTAACTCGTTTTTTATAATATAGCAAACGATAATTCTAATCCTGAACTTTGGCTAGTGTATGTGTGTGTGTGCCAGGAAAGTGCTCAAACCTTTGGCAAGAAACGATTGAAAAGGGGGGGAAATATAACGGACAGATAATGTTGTTGGGCGAAGAAACACGATAATTCAAGTTGTCACATACCCAATTCAACATCTCTATTCATTTCATACTCAACCACAAATTCTTTTTTGCATCGATAAGTTTTGTAAACGAATAGCTTAAATTTATGTTGGAATATTGATTGTTGGGTTACCATGTTATTGTTGTTAGTTTACCTATTATAAAATTTTATAAGTTTTTGTAGACAATAAAGAACACTAATGTAAAATATTTATAGAACTTTTGAATTTTAAATATAATTTTTGCAAGTGGCAATGTTGTTTCCCAACAATGAAATTGAAACTATTCGGACAAGAAATGAACCAATACTTTTAGCCTTTATACGCCAATACTCTTAGGATCCCTCGTTTTACACACAAATATATCAAGGCTTTGTATAAATGGTCTAAACTTCAATTATAAGAAAGCAAATCCAAACTGCTTAAAAAACCTGTTAATTAGGTATATTGCTACCATTCCAGCAACTACAAGTCTGCAATGACTACAAGTATGCAATGACTACAAGTCTGCAATGACTACAGGAACAAGTATTCCATAAACTAAATAAATACCACAACACAATGAAAGCGAAAACTATAAAACAAGCGATCACTCACAGATTGTCTTCAAGATCGAAGCGGTGTGATTTCCTCCTTGAACCCTTTCTCTTACGAATCTCTTTCACAAGTGTGCTCGCTTGAGACCCATCTTCTAAAGGATCGGATGGCATCATGTCCCAATGATTAAATATAAGGTGAGGAAAAGCGTGCTCGAAATACGACATCTTAAAGCATTCGAAAACCCAATAGATTCCACCACCGGCAAATAAGCCTTGATGTTGTACAAAGGTGTATTGGGCATTTTAAATCCTTTCAAACACAAGCCCGTGTCTCATATTCAAGGCGTTGTAGATTCCACTAAGCGCTTTGTTACGGTGCACAATTTCAACCAAGTAGGCGGCTCCGATGAGTCGTGGTTTGGCGATTAGGCGTGATGCATGGATAACCCGTCTAGCGGTTGAAATTAATTGACCACTACCACGATTAATGGCATTAGCGTGTAGTACAACATCACACACTTTAAAGCAAATACCTCTCATATTCTCTTGAGCTAATGCACCTTCTTTTGAAGCCCATTGAAAACCGCTACAATCGAATCTTTGACTTCATTTAAATCTTGAACCCCTTACACATGTCAACAACCATGTTTAGACCCGTTGTATCCGGCCCAAAACACCAGATTCTTTTAGCGAGATCCTTGTCCCATCCAAACTCCTCGGTCAATATTTTACCACGTAGTTTTGGGTCATCATGTGGACCAATTCGCCCCTCATCCATAGCTTCTGCTAGTCCTTCCTCCATTGGTTTTGTTTCCATGTATAAACGATTATGTTTGTTTGGGGACTTACTCATAACGATTCTGGAAGATTTTTCAAGAACAGTTTCACGGAACGACACAACATGATCCGAAACATGAATCGGGGCACCATACATATAAACATTTTGTAAGTCCATTAAACAATTTTCAACATGAAACTCACCCACACCGCAATAATATGCTCACGGACTCCTCCATAGTACAAACAACCATAGGATCGATTTTTCCAAGCGCTTTAACCCTTCAACGGCGTAGGTAGGTCGAAGCATCATTAAAGTGAACCGCAATACATAACACTGGTGAAACAGAAAATTTCATAGCACGAATTGGATATCGTTGATTCTTTCTCATTAGTCAATGTAGCGTTTAGTAATAAAGCGATCTAAACCAACTAAAGCAATTGTATTCCCACAAGGAACATCTTCTGACTTCTTGTTTCTCTCATCCATATAAGCTGTCTTATGAACACTTTTCACATACAAATCTTTCTTTTCACCCGGGACATAATTAGGACCCATTATTCTAACCTTAAGACCAGCTGAAACTTAACGAAAACACACGACCAAAAGCAAAAATCGTCCTCTCCCATGATCGAGATCTTTGGAATCATTTTCGACACATAAATCATAAGAGGGCCATTAGGGTTGCGATTTCTTATAGCGTTAGCATAAACACCATCTAAAGGACCTTCATACAAATTCTCAAAGCGGTATCTTTGAGCGGTATGAGGTGAAGGCAAATGGAATATCATCATGTCAAGTAAAGCGGTAGCGGTAGCCACGTTGCATCACACGCTTCATCAACATTCTTCCGTTAACTCTTTCTCTTGATTTAATAGTAACACCAAGCTTAGTCAACTTAAGCCATAGTTCATCTTTCTCTTCATTCATACACAAGTTAATATTACATTTAATGGGCTCGTAAACAAACCGAACAAACCCACGTTTACAATCTGTGACCGGTATTCTTAGTAGTCCATTTTCTCGTATTTGGGTCAAAATGGTTCTCACCCCAGAGCCTTTCCATCATCTTTGACTCGTCAACACCAAACTTAGAAGCATACATTTTTGCGAACATAGTCAAATTAAAAGCCCAACCCTGCAGCCTAGAAGAGAAATTTTAACAAAGAAAGGCAAGTACCATATGTTAGACAATAAGTTTTTAACCTGAGGAATTTTGGACTATGGCTTCTATCTGTTCCAAATCATTTATCATATCCGAATGTTAGTATCATCTTGAAAACCATGCAATCCAAGAGCTACGATTGTAGGCCAATTTACTGTCAACAATATCATAGATCTCAATCAAATAAATAAAAAGTGATGATATAACACTTTGCAGGTAAGATATATTACATGGGTCAAGTAGTGTTTGTTGAACATAAGTGAAGCCTCTAAATCCAAATTCAGTAGTCTATAATAGCCAATTTCGTGAAATACCAACTTTTTTTTTATACTTTAAGCACATGTATTAAGCTTAGAGACTTATTGTTATCTTTTCATTATTTCGTTTCTTAGGTTCAAATGATATAATGCGTACCATTTGTTAGTGTTTTATCCTTTTTACCATCTGCGGTGTCACACAACAATTGGTCCTGAACAAATTCTTGTAAACTCATGCTTCAGATGATGTCGCCTGCAATTCTAATATATATCTTGCAATTGTAAGGTAGTCAAAATCAAAGCATCCTGCAAAAGACCAATGTGGGTACTTTTTTTATATATACATGCTAGTATAATATAGCACCTGATTGAAGATTCATATGAATACAAACATATAATACTAAACACCACAATCAGATAAGAAAAACCTTAAATAAAAGCATAACAGTGATGAAATCTTACTTTGGTTGCTACTAACACTTTCGGTGTGGATCGAACCATCTTCCATTTCTATTGTAAATGAAAATAGAAGGCTACCCTTTGGAGATTCCCATACATTTTGTTAACGCCCTATAAGATTTGAGCTTGTCCTCTAAGTTTATTGATATTACATTGGGAACTTTTATTACAAATTATGTGTTTGGGGTGGCTTATCCAAACTGCTTATCTGATTATTTGTAAGTTAAATAATTGGTTTTCAAATAGCCATATGGTAGTAGTTTATTCAAATAAGCAATCCCAAACACCCATTATGTTATAATACCAATAAAATTGCATTTTTTTGTAGATTGCATACCTCGTCCTTTTAACTGAACATCTGCAATGCACACATAGCCTATCGGGATCTTACAGAAATTTCAGCCTAAACCTTAAAAGTTTCAACGACTTGACCAAAATAATAGGAATATCAAAAATTTCATGCACTTATAGAGAGACAACGTCCTGAGTTGAAGGTAACCGTGGTGACCAAAGAAGAAGTCTTCCGAAACACTTGGTAGCAAGAGAATGCATGTACGTATCGATATTAAATTCATCTATTTCTGATTGGTTTTCCATCTCAGATTTCAAACATGTCAAAATTTTTACGCCATCCGCTATGTATGAATACTTGATTCTTGCATTCTTTGAGGATCGATCTGACGACAGTACATTCACCGAAACGAAGATGTTCTCGAAACTCCACCGGGCTAAGGTATCATAGGAATGAATAACTCCACGGAAAAATCCATATCTTAGTCGTAGAGGACATACACGAAAAGGGTAAACACATGTATTTACACATAGACATGAAACAATGTTAAAGGCAACAAAAGGGTAAACACATGTATTTACACATACATATAGACATGTATTTACACATAGGCATGAAACTCGGGGTTCGATTCTTTGTCGTGAGAAAGAACACGAGGAGTTAGCGCACCACCAATTCCAATTTGTTGGTATCTTGTGGCGGCATGAAACAAATATGTCCAATGAATAATAAAAATAAGATAAATATCAAAGAAAAAGTCCATTACAAGGTAAAAATATAAGAGATTGAGCTTTTCCTTTCTTAACAAACAACCCTTCCGTAAGTAAGCATTCCTTGTTGCCTCAGGTGTCAACCTTTGGTTTCCTCCATTTCATACCAAAAGAAAGCCTTTCCAAGTGTTAAAAATAGCTTAAGATAGTGTTATATAGGATTATACCATCTATGGCCTTACACTTACAGGCTCACTAAAGCAAACTTTGCACAAAGAAGAACAACCCAAAAGAAAGTATACCTTATATAGAAAGATATATGTAGATGTATATCTCAAATAAGTGTCAATGATATATATATATTGTAAAAATCAAATTGTCCATACATACTTTATAAGGTAAAATTGACTTTCATGCATTCCTCTCCCAACATAGATTTTGGGCTGCAAGTAACCAGATAATACACAATATGAATTATGCAATACCGAAAAATAATATAGTTGTTCTCTTTCTATTTAAGACCAAAGGTGTGACCATTACCTGGACTTGGCGGTTTTTCACCGTCACTATCTTCTATCACTTAGGAACCACCCCAAAAACATTATATGTAACCTTTGTCTGTCAGTACTATGAAGATTGAGATAATTACCTTTAATTTAATATATTGTTTGTTTGATATTTAAGTTCTTGGTAACTCTGAACAACTATAAAACACAGAGAAGTTTCTTTGTAGTCGATATGTAAACATGCTCGCCAACTAAACTTAAGCAAACGCTTCAATGAAACACCTAATTAACCTCTTATTTGTATGATCAAGTGGATCAGCCTGATAACACATCAAGATATGGAATGCAGGAATCAATGGTTATAAACCCTAGAAAATTTTAAAACATTAATAATGGATGAGTATATTACAGAAGACATAAATCAAACATAAAATGAGATAGAAACTACCTTAAAAGAAAATGCGAAAAAATAGAAAAAACATCACCTGCAATCCGAATGTCTTGCCTAATCAAGCAGTCGCAATACACCCAAATCCCAAAAATAACACGCAAGTCAAAGTTTACGTATATTTGTCATTCCTACAATTTGAGAAAAGCCTAAAGCCGATGCGTCATCCTTAATAGCCTTCTTGATTTGCGTGCTTGGTGGCCATTAATGAACCATAAGAATAAAAAAATAATCAATATACGTCAAAACAAACAATACAATTTGCATGATTTAATATAAACTACTGTATATAAACTGTATCATTAATGTTAGGCTTCTGAGAAAAAAGTGAACTAGTTGATATTAGGGTTCTGAGAAAAAAGGTGAATGATATTAGGTTTCCAATGATCACCGAATATAAAGCGTATATAAATTTAAAACATCGTAACGATAATTAAGGAATAGATATTAATTGCATACGAATAGATACTACTTGTAGGTTTATAGATTTGGAATTGCAACATAATTTCAAAAAAATGTGTTGGTCTAGTGGTTATCACGCTTGTTAATGTTTCCAACACCATAGGTTCAATTCTTGCAAGTGGCCAAATTAATTCATTTTTGAACAAATTATTAAATCCGGAAATTTTAAATGGAAAATATTGCTTAGGTGGCATAAGTTGCTTAGGTGGATTAATGACGTGGCATTATGGGATGCCAAGTGTAATTATATGTGGCATGTCTCCTCTTATATATAATGTGTGTGTATATATATATATATATATATATATATATATATATATATATATATATATATATATATTGCTTAAGTTAAATAATCTTTTAAACTTTTGTTTTAAGAAAACAATCCTTATAATAACCAAGAATTATATCACTAGTTAAAATTATTTGAAAATTACCTAAAGATCGTCCAATAAACACAGATTTTTTTCGCCTTTTGACCAAAATATTACCGGGTCACACCACTAGACTTCTTAGTAGAGTATCTCAACCCCAACCTATCCTTCTATTTCCCATGCAACTTTTCACGCAACTTAATAATATTTTCCAGTATGAATAAATAAAACTCTTTATTATCCTTATAATTCCCTGGAGTTATACATCTTGTTTTGATTATTTTACTCTTATCCAAAAGATATCTCCAATTGAAGCAATATTTTTCTACCGTACGCCTACCATAGGAAACGAAATTGGGTTGTGCTGAATATTACTGAAGGAACCACAAAAGAAGTCACCTATCTCAGAAAGATAGGTTGGGGTTGAGATACTCTACTAAGAAGTCTAGTGGTGTAACCCGGTAATATTTTGGTCAAAAAGACAGACAGATACAAAAGCGTATTAGACGCATCTTGTAGTTCCACCTCGCTTTGTGAAGGTGCATCATCAGTACCTGGTTTTTCGATGATGAAGTCTGCTAGTATCGCCTTTAACCGCATGACGTGGTGCAGAGGAGATGTTATGCTCACCTAGCAACACACTCCATACGTAGTCGCCACGATGCGTCGGGTTTGGAGATGACTTGCTTAATAGGTTGATGCGTGATCACCGCTATAGGTGCGCTGGAAGTACTGCGTAGCCTTTTGGCGGCGAATACTAATGCCAAGACCAACTTCTCCATTGCGCTATAGTTAACCTCCGTTTTCTTGAGTGCTTTGCTTACAAAATATACCGGTGTTTGTCTTGAATTCCTATCCGTCAATGCACCGCACCGACCGCTCCATGAGTTGCGAGATAAGTACATAATTAATTCTTCCCACAGGCGGTAGCGACTAGCATGGGGAGCGTGCTATGTGTTGTTTAAGTCGTATAAAAGCTTCTTTTGCTTAGTAGTCCAATGAAAGTCTCCCTTTTTGTACACTTCTTGGCGTTTTGAAGAGGGGAGTGACTTATCTGCGATTTGGACAAGAATCTGTTCAAACCGGCTAATTTTCCATTCGAGACCGGACTTCTTTCAACGTGCGTGGTGAAGGAAGTTGGATGATGACCTTCGTTTTTTCGGACACGGTTTAATGCCATCGGGCTCTATCAAATATCCAAGGAACATGCCTTCATGGCGCCAAAGGTGCATTTCTTAGGATTTAACTTCATGTTGATCTCTCGTAGTGTCTTAAATGTTTCCTCAATGTCGCGCACCAATTCGTCCTCAGTATGGCTTTTTATGACAAGGTCGTCAATATAAACCTCTAGGTTGCGGCCCACCTGTTTTTCAAATGCATTATCTACCAATCGCTGGTAGGTGGCGCCTGCATTCTTCAAGCCAAAGGGCATATTTGTATAACAATAGATGCCTTGGCTTGTATGGAAGGCCGTTTTTTCCTCATCTTCTTTAGCCATTTGGAGTTGGTGGTACCCTTTGTATGCGTCTAAGAAACATTTAAGTGGGTATCCGCACAAAGATTCTACCTTCTAATCTATCTCTGGTAGTGGGTAGTAGTCTTGTGGACATGCTTTGTTGAGATCCGTGAAGTCCACGCACATCCGACAACTACCATCGCTCTTCTTGACCATCACTGGGTTGGAAAGCCAGTCATGGTAATAGACTTCTCGCATGATACCTGCATCCACAAGTTTGTGTACTTCCTCCAAAATGGCTTTTGCGTGCTCTGGAGCTGGCGCGCTTCTTCCGTCGTCTTGGGAGTATCCTTGTCGGATTCTCAACTTGTGTTACTCAGAATCGGCGTGGCACACCGGTCATGTGCTTTGGTTCCCATGCAAAGATATCCAGATTCTTTTGCAAGAGTGCGCACACGGCCGCCTTGCCTTTATCGACAAATGATCCCCGATCGATACTTCTTGCTCGGGTAATAAGGTTGAATTGCGACCCTCATGTTTGATACTTTAGTTGCTTGCTGCTGCGGGATGTGTGCCGTCTCATATGTAATCGTGTTACATTCTCCGGTGGTACAGTGGTATTATATAGAGTAACAATGCCTCCTCCACCGGAACTTGAGCATCCCATGTCTTTGTAGACGGCACTGCAGCGTATGGTCGATATTCTGGCCTTCAATAATGCCATTTTATGGCGAAGGGATCGATCACCATAAAGTTCATCCAGTACGTCGTGGGTGTTCCTTATTACCAACATTTTCGAGTAGGCGTGTTGCCCCATGGGCCATATCTTTTCTCTGGTAAAAACCACCAACGACGTCATGGCCGGGCTTAACTGACTTCGTATCTCAGGTCGCAGTCGCTTGAAACAATGTTCATACATTATATCTACGGATGCTCCTCCATCAACATACATGCGGTGGATATCATGACCCTCTGCATTAATTTCGATGGTAAGAGGTTCTACCCCTGCGTTGTCCGCAGCCAAGGTGGGGAAAGAAATTTTGCTTCCACAGGAAAACTTTTGGCTGACCTTCTGCCTAGTCTTTAGCTGCCATGATTGTATCATGTAAATGGTATCAGCCTTATCTTTGGGTTCTTCTTTCTTGTTCCCAGTCTTTTGCTTATCTTTCCCATCATTGATGTTCTTAACTAAATGGTCCAATCTGCCTTCTTTTACTAGCTTATCAATTAGTTGGTGCAATTGGACACACTCATTGGTGGTGTGGCCCTACATCCATGATAGTCGCGAGATCCGTTTCCCACGCCGCTCTTCCGGGGTGCGCATTGGTGGGGTCTCGGGAAGTTCGCGTCTTGATTCGAATATCTCCTTTGGAGTCTTGGTTAGCGGGTATACTTGTCGGTCTCGTCCGCTCCCCGACCGCGGTAGTTCTTGTTGCGGTTGCTACTCTGGTCAATGGATTGTCTCCTAAGCTGTTCTTGTGACCTATAGTTTGAGTAGCCTTTCTTGTTGTCTGCTGCAGCAGCTTCTCCTTGGACAAAGGACCTCGTGTGTTTCATAAGTTCATCAAAGGTTTGGGGGACCTTGTCGTTCAACCTTTTGATGAGTTCTGGGTTATTGAAACCGTTCATGAACCCTGAGATCTTTAATATTTCGGGGCATGCCTTGACATGTATGCATTCGTCTTTGTAGCGTTCCACATAAGCGCTTGTAGATTCCCCATGGCGTTGTTTTACCCTGTCAAGTTCGACAGGGTTTTTGGCGCACTTCTTCCTTTGAGTAAAGTTCAGGCGAAACGCCTTCCGCAACTCTTCAAAACCACCAATGCTTCTGCGTGGGAGCTTCTTGAACCGGTTTCGTGCATTTCCACTAATGTGGAATTGAACATGTGGCACCACACGGTTGTGGCCAATTTTCAATGGTAGCGGTGACTCGAAAATTTTAGGTGATCATCCTGATCACTGTTCCATCGTAGGTTTTCACATTGGCGGGCATGCGCCTTCTTATCTTCGAAAAATCATTGATGCGCCGAGTGAACGCATCCACCTTTTGGCGGCGCCAGGGAAGAGACATATCTTCGTCCTCCTGGTCGCGATATCTTCTCCTGGACTTCCAGTATCCTGTTTCTCTGTCCTCGTTGTCCGAGGAGTCACTAGAGGACAAGCTTCCCCTCTTTCGACGCTTGCGTCGACTGTCCTCAGAATCCGAGCTCGAAGAGTTTTCACTTGGGGAGTGCCGTCGTCCAAGTCTGTCATGGACCCTGCGGCTACCAAGCCTAGCGTGGGCATTAGTACGCCGTTCATCATCTTCGTGTTCTACCAGATACTGTAGGTCAGCTGCTTCATCGTTCACAACTCTCCTCCCGATCCTTGTAAACACTGGGGGCCGACGGCCGTCCCTCTCGCGCCTCTCCTACGATGGCGCTGATGGGATGTCTCATACTACGGGTCGAAGTTGAGTCGGGCTTGCGGGGCTCGAATCGACCTCTTTTCGCTTCTCTTGCATGAGGCGCCAAGGTTTTGTAGTTTTGAGACACGAAGTCACTTGGCGCTATTTCAGCGCGACTCCTTCTAGCGAGGGTGTCTGTTTCCACCTCTGGACCCTGTTTGACCAGCGCACCGGCGGGTTTGTGAGTCCGTTTACGCACCGATTGGTGGGAGTGGTAAAAGGGTCTTGTGGGATCTTCTGCGGTGGTTGTCGTGGTTGCATGGGTTGTCCCGTCGTGGTCCCACCGCCGTGAAGACCATATCCGGGCACGACCCTTGGTTTTAGTCGCCTTGGTTGTTCGAGGCCCGCTTAGGTCGATTAAACTTTCTCGCTTATTCCCTTGTAGGTCACTATGTGATCGTGGCTTAGGTTTCGTGCTTTGTCATTCTAGTTCTTAGTGATTGGTCCCACGGATGGCGCCACTTGTTGATACAAAAGTTTGGCGTTCCTTATTTGGACTCGGTTCTCGTATCAATTAGACCTTGATGCTTGAGACCTTCGCCTTAAGAAAACATAAAACACCGTTAGGCTTATCGTGGGATTGTCTCCACGATTATCCTCCCATGAGTAAATGTCGGTTTTAGGGTTTAGTGGAGAGTTGGGTTTTGTGATCGTACCTTTAATGAGGGCCGAGATGCCCTTTATATACACACAAAATCCTTGTTGGTTTCGTGTTCCACAACCTTCGGCGTATCCCGCCTAAGTCGGTTGGTTGATGCATATCCTATAAATAAGAGATATCCGATATCAAGACCATAAATAACTTCGGGTTTGGGCCTTCGTAAGCCCAAACCGTTACCGTTTTAGCCCACTCGTACTGGGCTCGAGTGTTAGTAGCGTTCATTGGTCGGGTTCATGACCCGAATGCGGACTATACGTCATCAGTTATTATAAGGATTGTTTTCTTAAAACAAAAGTTTTAAAAGATTATTTAACTTAAGCTTAAAAATTATATATATATATATATATATATATATATATATATATATATATATATATATATATATATATATAAATAAATATATATATGATAAAATTTAAACGTTTAATAATGATTTATTCATCTTTAGATTTAAGTATACTCGCCGATATTATAAAATGCTTTCATCTGAATCAATGTCTTGAAAACTTTTAATTGGTATAAAATCACCATTATCAATTATTTTTTCAATATCTTCATCAATTTCAAAAAACTTTAAGTTTTTATTAAACTTTTCTGGACATTTATTAGCACTAGACGAGTACCCGCGTCTAGCGGCAGCGGTTTCTAGCGTCAAATAATTAATGATTTGTGATATTGTGGTAAGTGTTTTGCTTAGCGTTTAAAATAAAACGTGAACCGATGAAAATTGCAAACGGTTGTACTATACGATAACTAAAGTCTAGACAAAATTCTTAACATCTATTAAACAACATATAAAAACTGTTAGGAATTAGAAATTCCAGGTACTAAAGAGTCGGTCACCTCAAGTATATGTAATCGTTAGAAAGCTCGTAGTCGTAGTTATTTTAAGCTAAGTAGTATTTAGTTAAGTAACACCGTGGAGGGCGGACGGGTCTTTACCCACCGATGCACGATCCACACCCGTTGTGGCGTTTATTGTAAGACTATAAATACTCTCTACCTTCCAAGGTAGAGTTGGAGCTCATAATAAGATTTTCTTTCTCTCACCAAAGTTCCCAAACCTCTAACTTTCTCTCTAATACCTCTTGTACGCCTACTTTGTGTCATGGTTTGATGTGTATGTGAAATCCAATATCTTACAATTGGTATCAAGAGCCATGGTTAGATCATCTCTCACATATCTTTGGATTTCTAGTGGTTTTAGGTGGTTTTGAGTTTGAAAAGTTTAGTGGTTTTGCATCATTTGGGTGATTTCTAGTGTTAAAGTTTGGATTTTAATAGTACTTTTGTATTTAGAATCATCACAAGTGTTTAGGTTTCGATTTTGAAGGCTTGAATCATTGTGGTTGAGTTGTTTTGGATTGAAAGGTGGTGTTTTGTGATTTTCTAGTTAGCGACTTGGCTCTCGGTGTGATATTCATCATAGCGACTTGCTTAAAAAAAAGTTAGCGAGTTGGAGTGGTATTTGGTAGAGATTTGGTCCTAGCGACTTGTCTATTGAGACAAGTCGACAAAAGTACACGTAGTGGATTCTCCACTACACGTGGCGACTTGGTGTAAGTTAGCGACTTGTACTTTATATTGTTAGCGAGTTGGTACCTAGCGAGTTGCTATTTAGCGACTTGACAAATTAGAGACTTGGTGCTTAGCTTAATTCTTGTCAAAGTTTTGCTAGCGACTTGGATTGTGCGAGTTGTTATATAGCGACTTGGCATAGCGACTTGGTTTAAGGTTTCCTAGCGACTTGGGTGATATCCTTTGAATACGGTTTTCTCTTGATTTAGTAAAATCCCGTGAAAGAATCTATTTCCGGTTTAATCATAAAGTTATAAAATCCCGTTTAATCATCATCATGTCTACCAACGTTCCTACAATCATCTCCATTGTCGAGGATGTTCAAGCACCGGTTCGGATACTCGTCCACCCATGTTTGATGAGGCGACTACGACTCTTGGGCTCAACGAATCAGTTGTCTTGTCTTGGAAAGGAAAATGGAGTCAACATTCTCAAATCCGTTGATGAAGGACCATATCGGGTTGAGACTACTAGAGACTTAATTTATACAAATTAAGATGGAACAATGATCTATGGAATTGATGCACCAAAGACATATGATGAGCTCGATGATAAGGAGAAAAAGATATTCGATCTTGATATCGGGGCCTCTAACATCGTACTTCAAGGTCTTCCAAAAGATATCTACAAGTTGATCAATCACAACATCAAGCAAAGGCAATGTGGGATAGTGTCAAGATGCTTCTCTCGTGTTCGAATTAACTATGGAAGACAGAGAATCACAACTCTATGATGAATTTGAACACTTCAAGATGAAACCGGATGAGAGTGTCTATGAGTACTATGTGAGATTCCACAAGCTTGTTAATGATATGAGGAACATCGAATGACTATGCTAACATTCACCGAACTCAAAATTTGTGAACAACATGAATCCCGAATGGCACAAGTTTGTCACTTACGTGAAGCTCACTAAAGGATTGAAGAATACAAACTATGAGCAATTGTATGCCTTTCTTCTCGTAATGAGAGACATGCTATGTTTGAAAAAGGATTCGGAGCAGTTCAAAACCAATCGGGGAGAAACAAGTTTATCAAATGATTCAACCGCATTTTCACCAATGATGGAACCACTACTAAAACATCTCATGTCATTCAAGATCCATGCTTCAAACGACTGATGCAAATCTTGTCATGGAACACTTTATCAATAAAATCGGCTTATATGGTTAAACAAAACTTAACATTCTCACCACACACCAACAAACTTCACACTAACAATGAAATCGGATCGCATCCAATCTACACAACCATGCTTTGGTCGAGATGGAAAGGTTACAGTACAACCACTCAAGAAAGACAAAATGAACAAAGAAGAGGTGGAGTAGGAGGAGGGTATGTGGAAAATCGAGAATAGAGGAAGGAATGGAAATCAAGGACAAGTAAAGTCGACCAAGTGTTACAACTGTGAGGTGAGGACACATTGCAAGGAACCGACATCGCCAAAACGCCTCGAATCACGTAGTACTTGAGGATAAGATGTTGCTTGTGCAAGCTCGGGATAATGGTGCGACTTTGGATGAAGAGGAGTTGTTGTTCTTAGGAGGAAATGCTAAGACATATGATGCGAGATGTGGATGAGCAACCAATTCGGAGATAGGCCATAATCATCATAATGCCTTTCAAGTAGCTAATTGTGATGCATCGACTGATGTTGATGAAGAACCCATTGCACAAACCATATTCATGGCTAGCATTTCTCCAATGGTCTCTCTAAAGTCTCTTCATCACCACAAGTGGTCCATCCAAAGACAAACTCATTTACGAGGTATTAAAATTATACTATGAAGTTGATGAGCAAAAGATACATAACGGCACAATCAATCAGTATTTATTGAGTCGATATTGAAAATATGGGTAATATCAATGTTGTCCCATATGATCAATATGTGAAACAAAGTGAAAGTGAGATTGTACCAAGTGATGCATCTTCGCAATCAATAATGATTATGTTTTGATGAATTCACCGCATGCCCTCGATGATTCTCGTCATCTCGAATCGAATGCCTATAAAGAACGTGTTGTTATTTATGAACAACGTGCAAAATTTGAGTTGACCACCCGTGAGCGGAAATGGATGACCAAATGCGTATAACTATTAGAAAAAGTAGGTTTAGAGAAGAAGTATTAAAACAAGAGTTAAACTCCTTACAATAAAAGCTTTCTAAAGCTGCTAAGCAAAAGCGAACTTCAAGAAAATGTTAAAATGCTTAAGCAAGAATTGATGCTAAGGAATCAAAACTTTTGAATGATTTTCTAATCTAAAACCTTGAAAAACAAGCTTGAAAATAAGTTGTACATACAAGGAAATACCATTCGATCGCTCACTTAATCACTAAGCATAGAGTCTTAAGCGATAAGCATAACATTCCCCTTGTTGAGGAACCAAATCCAGAGGTCATTAAAAGGCTAGAAATGCTCATAAGGTTCTTTATGATGGCAATCAAATTCTTAAACCTAGATAAAAACCTAGTTGCGTTAAGTGCACGAGAGGAAGATAAGAAATAAGATGAAGTCACTAGGAGAAGATGAACAAGAAACTAGATGATCCTAAATGTAAAGAGAAGAAAGTAATTATCACACCCCATGACTACAAAAGGAGAATTGATCTCCTTGAACATGTTTAAGCCTCAAACATTGTTGACTCCCGAACAAGTGTTACGGAAAATGGACTTAGATAAGCGAAAGCGGAAAATATTGTTGAAACAAACTCTCCCTTAGGAAAATGCCTAAAGCATTGTGTGTCCTCCCAATACACCAATGCATCTAGTTCCTAGAACTATTGCCACTAAAAGCAAGACCTTAATCGGTCAATATGTTATTTTTCAACTATTTGTTGATTTTGAGAAAACTTGTAAGAAAAGGATCACACCCATGGTATAACTCAAGGGAAAGGGTTTTGAGCAAACAAAAGAATGTTATTTAATCAAGTCATGCCTTTCTTTAAACAACTAAAAGATCATTTTGAAAGTCTTAAAAGGGAATGAATTTAGACATTAAAGAAATGGAAAAGGAATTTGATGCAATGATAGTTGAGGTTAGTGACTATGAGCGTGCACTAAAATATAATGAGATTGAGAGGAAGAACTTGCATACATTGAATGAGACTCTTATTTACGAATGTGTTGCTCAAGATGTGTTTTCATCGCTACAAATTGTTCCATTAACGCTTCTCAATTTCATGAATTATCTGTTGCCCTGAAAGTCTCCCATGATCGTATCATTGAGCTTGAAAAGACTAATTCTAAACTAAATGAGAAAATTGAACTTTATGATCACGACAATTTGGTTAAACATTTTTCTAAACTAGAGGTTGAGCATTTTAATTTACAACTAAAATATCAACATCTTAAAGAAAATGTCAAAACTTCAAATATCAAGACATCCTCAGATGCTCTAGAGTTTGATGCAGTTTTTCAAATTAACAAACGTGATGAACAAATTCAAACTCATTGTAACACGATCAGAAAGTTGAAAGCCCAAATCTCTCAATTAAAGGGTCAAAAGAACGATGTGACAGGCTCCCAAATCCTCCTCCTTTAGATTCTCGAAATTCTCAAACGTTTCATCTTCAAAACTTAGTAAATGCATTACAAAGGAAAACGAAAGTTTTCTAGAAGAAAATGAAAAGGTTAAACGTCATTTCAATGAGTTATTTGAATCAATAAAGGTCACTCAGTAACAAAAACAACGAACAAATAGCTTCATTGCAAAAGGAAATTGAGAATCAAGAGCTGGTAAAGGGAAAATGCCATTGACCAATGGGAAGAATGGTGTATCAAAGGTTCACTCTTGTAATAAATATGCTTTATGCGTGAAATATGTCCCCTCATCTCGTGAATAACAAACTTGCTATTCAAACATATTTCTCATCTCTTAAGGATTGTCTAGAATGTCTCTGTGAGAATGTTGAAGAGGATAAGTTAGAGAAACCACTTGACAATGCAATTGGGCATGCATGCTTATATGCCAAACGATCTCAAGAAATTCTAGAATGCTTAATCACAATATGCCCTAAGTTAATCCTTTGATTTCGTGTTCTATGCCTAGTGCCAAGTATGATATTCATTCGATGCCCGATGTTTTGAATGTGAACCTTAGTATGCCTTCAAGTAGTTCAGATTCCAGATCTGTTAATGCTAAGAAAACGAACACTAGTGTGCCTTCTAGAAGTACAAATTCCAGCATTTCTAGTGTTAAGAAAGTGAACCTTAGTATGCCTGCATGTAGTTCAGATCCCAGCACATCTAAACAGGAGAAGCAAAGAGTAGCAAAACCAACTAATGTTCCCATTCCCTCTACAGGAGTAATCAGTGACATTAAAGCGAGCAGGTCAAAGTCTCAAGACTATACAAGGAATGACAGGACCTCGCAAGCTAAGTATGTGCATTGGAAGAGTAGAAGACCAACCTAGGAACTTTAAGCTTGAGTCGAATAAAGCGAATCGTGTTAATTCTAGTATTAGCCATAGGCGTCTTGTAATTAATTCAATTCGATACAATTTGAAAACCTTGTAATGATGTCTCGCTTGAATTACGCCTCTAATCATGAATGTGGTGTGAATGTTTTGTCTAATCTTTGTCATACCCCGCTAATCGCTAATGCAAAAATCATGTTAAAAAGGCTAAAAGCGCAGAAGAAAGAAAGTTAGAAAATAGTGGAAGCCCACAGAAGAACATTTAGTAAGATAGGTTATCAATGGATACAGTTGGCCATAAGGTTAATCGAGACAATGCCCACTAGAAAGTGGATGCCCTCTTGGTAGAACTATTCCTTAAGAAGTGAACATACTTTAAATAGGAAAATACGGACACTAGTATCGCATCTATTCATAATAACTCCATTGATTCAATTTACGAGATGAATGTTTCTATTTACGATGTGGGTGTTCCAACCATTGTTACTAACCAAATGGAACCCATTCTTGCATGGGGATCCCAATTATCCGATTATCCATTCTTATGCGTGTTCAACTGCGGATCGTTCAAATCGCTTACGTGGTACACGGACTCAGTTGTTCCAAGTATATATTGGCGACCGGTCATGACTCATGAACCGTGAGCAAATTCATCGGAGACGATTAGATTCGGGAATGATCATTTTGGTGCAATTATGGGTTATGGAGATTATGTTGTTGGTAAAAGTGTTATCTCGAGTATATTATGTAGAAGGTCTTGGTCATAACTCGTTCTCTGTTGGTCAATTACGTGATTACGATCTAGAAGTAGCCTTGAAAACATACTTGTTTCGTTAGAGAACTTGATGGTAAAGATCTTTTAAGAGGTTCACGTGGTTCAAATCTATACACCATCTCTATCGAAGATATGATGAAGTCTTCTCCAATTTGCTTGTTGTCAAGGCTTCTAAAACAAAGTCATGGTTATGGCATCGTCGTCTCAATCACTTGAACTTCGGCACCATCAATGATCTCTCGGAAAGGACATAGTTGTAGGTTTACCTAGACTTAAGTATGAAAAGGATCATCTTTTTTAGCATGCCAATTGGGAAAAAGCAAGAAGTATGCCCATAAACCCAAACCTACTAACTCATCACGAAGTTCTTCATACAATTCACATGGACTTATGTGGACCCATGAGAGTCGAGAATATCTTTGGGAAGAAATATGTGTTAGTTGTGGTTGATGATTTCTCTAGATTCACCGGTAAAGTTCTTAAAGACAAAGGATGAAACTCCATATATCATCATCAAACTCATCAAGCAGTGCAGTTCGTCTTAACAAAGCGGTCGAGAATCATCCGAGCAGACAATGGGCGAGTTTGTTAACAAACAACTTAGTGAGTTTTATGAAAGTATTGGAATCGGTCATCAAAGAAGTGTTCTCGAACTCCTCAGCGAGCGGTGTAGTTGAAAGACGAAATCGAACTCTTGTGGAAGCCGCAAGGACAATCTTGATTTACTCAAAGTTCCAATGTTTCTCTGGGGGTGAAGCCATCGCCATCGCATGCTACACCCAAAATCGATCCACGATTTACACCGCTCATGGAAAAACTCCATATGAACTTGTCCACAACAAAACCTAATCTTTCATTCCTTCGTGTGTTCGGTGCATTGTATTATCCAACTAATGAGGGCCAAGATTTAGGCAAACTTAAAGCTAAAGCGAGACATTGGAGTATTTGTAGGTTATGCACCAAGCGTAAAAGGATACCGAATCTACAACAAGAGAACCCGAAATATCATGGAAACAATTCACGTCACGTTTGATGAGTGACCGGTCAAATGGCTCTGGACAATCCATTCGGACCCGCTCTTCAAAACAGTCCCATTGGTTCATCCTTGTACCAAACTCTTCTCAAGCAACTCCATACGCACCTCCATCCAAGATGATTTAAAGAAATTGTTTGATCCTATGTTTGATGAACTCTATGAGCCATGTGTTATTGAGCTGTCAATTCCCACAACAGTAGGTCGCTCATATCCACGAGAATGAAGTCAATCCTACAATCTCAATATCATTAAGTCAAGAAGCGCTGCTGCCGATCTCTCGCCTCATCAACAAATCACCAATCTTGAATGTACATCATGGAACTGCTTTACGCATCAATGATGAAGTTAATCCCTTTACTACTCCCGAAGATGCTCCATTTGAAAACATATTTGCTCTGAATCATCATCGTAACCATCTTCTTTAGGAGACATTGACTCTGCTACCTCGGTCCCTCAACAACCGCCACATGAACACCTTAGAAAATGGACTCACGATCATCCATTAGACAACATCATTGGAAATCCTCTCGTCCGGTATCCACACGGAAACAACTTGCAACCGACGCCTTATGGTGCTTCTTCAACTCCGTACTCTCTAAGATCGAACCAAAAGATGTTAAAAGCGCCATGAATGAAGGCAATGGTTCAATGCCATGCAAGATGAAATTCATGAGTTTGATCGACTTGATGTATGGGAGTTAGTACCGCCTCCAGTTGTGCTATGATTATTGCTCTAAAATGGATCTTCAAAGTGAAACTTGATGAGCATGGTGATGTGTTGAAGAACAAGGCTCGATTAGTTGCTAAAGGATACCGTCAAGAGGAGGGTATTGACTTTGAAGAATCTTTTGCTCGGATGCTCGAATCGAGGCAATCGTAATCTTTAGGCCAATCTTGCTAGTAAGAACATGGTAGTCTATCGGATGGATGTAAAGACGGCATTTTTGAGCGAAGATCTTAAAGAAGTCGTCTCGTCGATAACCGGAAGGATTTGTGAATCAAGAGCATCCTACTCACGTTTATCATTTGAAGAAGGCTCTTTACGGTTTAAAGCAAGCTCCAGGGCATGGTATGATACGCTATCAAAGTTTCTTCTATCTACCGGATTTAGCAAAGGAGCAGTTGATCCAACATTGTTCACCAGAAGTCGAGCAAACATTTAATTCATGTTCAAATTTATGTTGATGATATCATTTTGCCTCGACCGACCCCAATAAGTGTGACCGTTTTCAAATGAAATGGGTTCAAATGTCAATGATGGGACAAATGTCATTTTCTTGGGATTACAAATTTCACAAAGTCCGGAGGCATTTTCATAAATCAATCTAAATATGCAAATGAGATTTTAAAGAAATTTGGATTTGATTCAAGTGACCGCTGACACTCCCATGATTGAGCGTACCAAACTAGATGAGGACCACTCGGGGATCATGGTAGACCAAACGAAATATCGTAGTATGATTGGATCCCGATGTACCTCACGCCTAGTAGACCGGACATCTTGTTCATTGTTTGCATGTGTGCTAGATACCGTGCTAAGCCTACTAAAAGCACCTTGAAGCGGTTAAGCGGGTCTTCGGTATCTCCAAGGAACCATCAATATGGGACTTTGGTGCCAAGGACACCGGTATGTCACTAACGACCTATCACGATGCTTGATCATGCGGGATGTCAAGATACTCGTCAAGCACGTGCGGAGGTGCTCGGTTTTGGGTGATAAGCTTGTGAGTTGGTCTTCAAAGAAGCAAATGAGTACTTCTATTTCCTCTACAGAGGTGAATACATAGCCATGTCATCTTGTTTTGCTCAAATCCTATGGATGAGATCCCAATTATCGACTATGGCTTTGAATTTAACAAAATTCCTCTGTATTGTGATAATAAAAGTGATATTGCTCTCTCGTGCAACAACGTACAACACTCAAGAGCAAAGCACATCGACATTCGACATCATTTCATCGGGAACAAGTGGAAAGCGGTGTGGTGGAACTTTACTTTGTGAGGATGAATACCGGTTAGCGTACATCTTCACCAAAGCTCTTCCTAGAGAACGTTTTGAGTTTATTCTTCCACTACTTGGCCTTAAAAGCCTTCAACCAGAAACACTCAAACGTAAGAGGAGTAAAATGTTTCCTTCATCTATCTCTTGTATATATCTATTTGAAAATCAAAATACAAAATTATAAAACCTTAAAAAAAATAAAAAAAAAAATAAAGAAAAAAAAATCAAATAGAAAAATATAAAACTTTCAAAAATCCATAAAAATTAGAAAATCTTGAAAATTTTCAAAAAATATTGTTATTTTATCATGTTTTTCCTTGTTCGATATCATCTACGGATTTTGTGTTGTCATTCAAAGAATGACACGGGTCTTTAGATGCTGCTCGAATGTAAAAAAAAATAAAAAAATAAAAAAAAAAGGAGAAAGAGAAACAATGGTTTATTGTCATTTCGTGCAAGAACCGCTTTTTAAAGAAAGAACGAGCCATACTTTATCATGTTTTCAAAAAATCCATGCTCGATTCTATTAATATTAATCATTGAAAACTAACTGTTTTGATAAATAACTCGGACTCTATTTTTGATAATCATCTGGACTTATTTGTCAAAATATCTATCTCTCAATCAACAACCTATGTCATTGATTGAGGGGGAGAATGATTTCAATTAAATCAAAAAGTTATTTGCCATACAATTATTTTCAAAAGATAACCATGCATGTTTATTCAATGGAGTTTAAAGTCTTACAATCCGATCCTTATCAGTTAAAACACTTTCATAATCAAGTCACAATTCTCCTTAAAAGCTTTCAAAATCAATGTAAATCTACAAGAGATCACAAATCTCAAAGGATTTGATAATTGTGATCGGGGGAGAATTTGTGATTTAAATTGGATTTAACCTGATAATTCGGTAAATGGTTTTTAAGGATGTACAATCTCTCCTTCCCACATGTGCCAAACGATTTCAAACATTTGATGCACATGTTGAGGGGGAGCACTTGTTCTAAAAATATCAAAAATAATTCAGGTACAAAATGCTTTGATAATATATCACAAGTATCCGGATTGATTTTCAAATGGTTTTCAATTGGTTCAAATGGCGGATGAACAATACCAAATAGACCGACCTAATTTACTTTATGTACGGTGATATAAGGATGATAAGGTTAGGTATTTGTTCCCATGATCCGCCGTGAATCGGAGGGATCTACCGAGGACAATCCACTAGTTAGTGTAGAAGTCCTTAGGTATGATGATAAAAGGAGAAAATGAGATATGGGAAGAGTGCGGATGAGATGCAGCTAGTAATCGAACAAACCCAACAAGGTTCTAGCTATGAAGTCTCGGTAAGCAATTGAAGGGGTGAAGAATGAAAAGAATTGAATGAGAAAAGGGTGAAAAGAAATAGCCTCCATTTATTCAACCATAGGCGTAAATCGGTACAATTCATATGCTCTTGATGGTAACATTGGTATTGAAGACAAGGCGTCATGGACCCAAAGACACTCTGCACTACAACTTCCCAAACCACTCAAGTTCCTCTTATAAGGGCTTGTTTCATTCTCACGGGAACCTACATAATCTATCGACTTTCTCTTAGAGATTGTTGATATTGAAGAAGGAGACCCTCCCTAGTCTCCCACACAGAACCAAATATGCACAAATTGAGTCTAGAGCCACGAGATCATCAATAAATCTCATTAAGACACTTTCAATGAAGACTCTCATTTCACACAATGTGGAAAGAGATTATATCTTGAGTCCTCGATTATCCTTGTGATATTGCGAACATCCGAGTGATATGCAAACATATTCACAATGAAGATGGAAAGCCTTCGAGCCAACATCAAACAAGCTCACGGTGGGTGGCATGTGAGATCTATTCAATAGATCAACCATGTGACAACCGAACAGAACAATGGAGCAATTCAATCTTTTGAATCAATCACGTTCAGTTATGGATTGACGGATACCTTTGAAAAACCGGTCATTGTGCTTAAAACTCTTTTCTTTAGCACATCGACCGTGTCTGAATATTTCAAATCAAAAGGTGTTTACGATTGATAATTGATTTTCATTAAAACCTTCGTTGTATTGCAAAAACAATTTCTATTGTGCGATACGATTGTTTTTCAAATATCTTTTCATCAATCGGTGAATCTCTATTCACCGTTCACTCACTCCGTGTTGTCTTCTTTGAGGCGTTCGGTTTGAGAACGACTAGAGCACCGCGAAACCACATCAAGGAAATTCTTCGAATTATACCGATCACAGGCGATTTGTACCGATCAGCGGGGGCCGCGGGTCGTGTACCTCAATTCAATGAAAGTGATCAAAGACACTTTCGTGCGCTTTATTGCTAATCATTGTATGCACGGTACTCCGACGTTTGCGGTGATCGTAATGAAGCGGTCAATCCATAGCCGCATGCTCACACAATACATTCATTTCTCAAGAAATCATGATAAGTGCATCAATGACTCGATATTTTCACCCCATGCTTCGCTACGCTGCGCCAATATCATGAATCAACGAAAGCTTCCGCTACTCGATGAGAAGATATCATGATCCGAATGTGAGCATGTCGGTCCGAAGGTCACAACATCACATAATACCAACACCGAATGGATGTCTCGAGATTTTTGTTGGTCGATGATCTCAAAAGTGGCTCAAAATTATTATCACGTGGATCGACAAAAGACCTCCACTTGGATTAACCAATCATGCAATGGAGGAATCAATGACTACGAGCTTGGGAGCAAAGTACTACATCAAGAATGCAAGAACAATTGTTAATGTAATATCTGTTTGTATTCAATATAATTTTAGTATATGTTTGAGGTGACCTCCTTGTGGGAGATTGTTAGGAATTAGAAATTCCGGTACTAAAGAGGGTCACCTCAAGTATATGTAATCGTTAAAAGCTCGTGAGTCGTAGTTATTTTAAGCTAAGGAGTATTTAGTTAAGTAACACCGTGGAGGACGGACGGGTCTTTACCCACCGTATGCCCGATCCACGCCCCATTGTGTGGCGTTTTATTGTAAGACTATAAATACTCTACCTTCCAAGGTAGAGAGTTGGAGCTCATAATAAGATTTTTCTTTCTCTCACTAAAGTTCCCAAACCTCTAACTTTCTCTCTCTCGAACCTCTTGTACGCCTACTTTGTGTCATGGTTTGATGTGTATGTGAAATCCAATATCTTACAAAAACATTTAATGAAAATGAAAGTAAACATTACATCAGTTATGAGATAAAACTAACAACACAAGTTACTTGTCGCATAAAAACTAACAAGGATGGGATTAATGGTGTCGTTGTTAAGAAGAACGCAAGTACCAAAATTATCATGAATGTGATTAGCCCAAAATTTAAAAAATTGACTAATTTTGGCTATTTTGTAAAAGATTTGGGCACATTTAGCCCCATCTTTTTTTTAAATGGGCGTATTTAGCCTATTGAAAAGTTAAATGTGCACTAACCGGCACATATTTTCTCTTAATTGTAAAACATTATAATCGTTTTTGAAGAAAAACTTATACATACAATATATTTATATAGGGACAGATCGTTTTGTGTTAAAAGAAGGTTTATGAGTTCTAAACGAAAAATAATAAAAGTTTGAAGATTTGGGGATTAAACATAATGTTTTGAAACCCGATTCGACCCGGGTGGTTCAACCGGTTGAACCGTTCCCGTCGAAAAACGGGTCGATTTAAACCGAGTCAACCCGACAGGTTGGGTCAAAACGGGTCAAATTAAACAGGGTCAACCCACCGGGTTTGAAGCTTCCCGGGTCAAACCGGTTTTCGGTATGTATTAATAGTTTCAAATTTTTACTTTTTACTTTTTGGTTTTTCCTTTATATAGTATAGCAGGGTACCCGCGCGTTGCGGCGGTGGGTACCCTGTGACGATTAACCGGAGAAATAGATCTCGATGAGACCTGATTCACCAGTTTGTATCGGTTTCAACGGGTCCTCTCTAGTTTGTTTTCGGATGGTCATTATTGGTTAGCCAAGCGGTGGCGACACTTGGTTTCCGGTTGAACCGTTGGTCCGGTCCGATTTTCAATCTCAGATGTACCATCAACTTGTTAACTTGTATGAAGCTTTGTGTGTTTTATTAATTTGTATAATGTATAACAACATGTACTTTTCATTTTAGGGTGTTTTAAAAATAACATTAATTAGTGTGTTTAATTATTTTATATTTAGAATTATGTGTAGCTTGTTTAAATTGTACATTGTGAAAATTTTATTGTACTTTTTAGTAAGATGTGTTTTAATTGGTTGTTTTTAATTTGGTAGACATTCTTTTAATTGGTTGTACAATGTGAATAAATTAATGTACTTTTAAGTAATGAGGTGTTTTAATAAAAGTATTAATTACACAATACAATTCCCTCACCTTTGACTTTCAACTTTTCACTTTTCAAAATTTGACCGTTTTTCTATTATATGTAGTATAGATAATGTCCTTCTTTGTGGCAGTAAAAACATTTACAAGTCTTAGGACATGTTTTTCTTTTAAAATTGGGTTTGAAAATATTTTTATATCATTTATTTTTAAAATATCTTGTCTTCCTCTTTCTAAAATACCACTTTTTATAATGAGTCTTTTTCTTATATTTCTTCTTTATTTTTCCATAATAATATGAGCTATCGCACCCAATCATAGTTGGCATTTTAGAATTCCCACAACATAGTGATGTTCTTTTCTTTAACCCTTTACTCATTTTAGCTAAAATGGCATCCCCACACCATTCACTTAGCTTATCTCTTAAATGTGTAGTTCTTTTTCCTAGAGTGTCTGTTGTACCGGGTTATAATCTCTCTCTCTCTCTCTCTCTCTCTCTCTCTCTCTCTCTCTCTCTCTCTCTCATGTATAACGAGTCATTGTTCATTGATACCGGAAGTTGTTAAACTTTAAACTACTCAAAAAACCCCGTATTGACCCCATCTACGGTTCTAAAAAAATACGTATAACACACGTCATGGCCACGACGGCACCACTTATAACACAAGCATCGGTGTTTTTGCACCATAAGATTATGGCACCACCGAACCATGAGCTTTTACGTGTATTTGGTTTCATCGAAACATAAAATAAAGCTTTTGAAGCCTTAAACTACATGCTTGAAGAAAAAAGAAAAAAAAAAAAAAAGTTTACAAGAAAAGCGACAACATAAAGCCCTCTCTTTTAAACTCCTTTACCTTTATTTTCCTTCTCAAATTGGCACATTTATGAACTTTTCAAAGCGTAAGAAATCCCATTTACAATCTGTTTGTCATGTTCGAATCAACAAAATAAAACAAAATGGCAAATTAAACCCAAACAAATAAATAATGAACCTCAATTTCATCACTTTATTTTGCTTACCCACAAAATCCCCACCATCCATCTAGTTTAATCTAATGGTGGGGATTAACCTAAGATTTACGTAGTAAAAGGTAAACCTAAGTCCATGTTTTTTTCTTGTCTTTTTATCTTTCTTTTTTTATTCACATATTTTTTTTGTCTTTTTTTTTTTTTTTTAATTAAATTCAATTTTTTTTAAATTCGCTTTTTTTATTAATTCACGCTTTTTTCATTCGCTTTTTTTTCGCCTATTTTCATACGTTTCGTCCGCTTACACGTTTTGTCCGCTTTCATACGTTTCCGTCCGCTTTCACCGCTTTCGTTTCGTCAATTTTCATACGCTCATCCATTTTCAAACGTGTTTTACGCTTTCATACGTTTTAAATCTGCTTTTCACGATTCGTCCATTTTCTTACGTTTTCGTCCGTTTTCTTACGTTTTCATACGTTTCTGACTATCACAAGTAGGGCTGAGCGTCGGTCATAAACCTACCCGAACCGAACCGAACCGACAAAACCGAGGACCAAAAACCGTGTAAAACACGAACCAAAACCGAACCGAATGTTGTCGGTTCGGTTCGGTTTTCAGTCGGTTCGGTTTTGTCGGTCTAGGTGTATTTTGGCATGTTTTTGTCGGGTTTGGGCCGAACCGGACCGAACCGACCCGAAACCGAAAGCATGTAGGACTTGAAACCGAAACCGAACCGACGGGCTGTCGGTCTGGTTCGATTTTGGTCGGTTCGGTTTTGAACCTTCGGTGCTCAGCCCTAATCACAAGTGATATTCAGAATATCAAAAAATATTCTGAATATCACTTTGTGATATTATGAATATTACTTGTGATTTTCTGGATATCACTTTGTGGTATTCTGAATATCACTTGTGATTTACATGTTACAAAACATTAGTTGAAAATCACTTGTAATATTCAGAAAATCACAGAATATCACTTGTTGATCATCTGGATATCACATAATATCACTTGTGATATTCGTAATATTATTTGTGATACTCGAATATCACTTGCGATATCACGTAACGTCACTTGTGATATTCGTAGACATATGAAACGCCAAAACATTTAAAAACCGACGAAAACGTATGAAAACGGATGAATATGTATGAACTCTAAACCAAAATTTGACCATTTTCTCTTTATACGTGGTAACTATAAACTTACATATGTTTATAAGTTTCAAAATAAGCAAATTAAGCTTGTGAAACATAAACCGAAATCACATAAGCTCATAAGCAAATAAAATAAGATTAAACAATTACCCCCAAACTATGTAGTTGCTATTCAAATTATATATTTGTGATATTCTGAATATCACTTGTGATTTTCTGATATCACTTTGTGATATTCTCGAATATCACTTTGTGATATTATGAATATCACTTGTGATTTTCCTGATATCACTTGCGATATTCTCAATATCAATCGTGATTTTGATGTTACAAAACATTAGTTGAAAATCACTTGGGATATTTAGAATATCACAAGTTATATTCGAATATCGAGAATATCACTGCGATCATCCAATATCACAAAATATCACATAATATCGCGAATATCACTTGTGATATTCATAAACGTATGAAAACATTTAAAAACGGACGAAAACGAACGAAAACGTAAGAAAATGGACGAATATGTATGAAAATGGATGAAAACGTATGAAAGCGTAAAAACGAGTATGAAAACAGACGAAAACGTATGAAAACGGACGAAAACGTATGAATAATGAACAAAAACGTAAGAAAACGGACGAAAACGTAAGAAAATGGACGAATATGTATGAAAATGGACGAAAACGTATGAAAGCGTAAAAACAAGTTTGAAAACGGGCGAAAACGTATGAAAACGGGCGAAAACGTATGAAAATGATTTAAAACGATGAAAATGATTTAAAACGCATGAAAATGATTTAAAACGTATGAAAGCAAAAAAAGCGCGAATTAAAAAATCAAGAAAAAAACCTAAAAAAAAAAAAAACGTGAATTTAAAAAAACGTGAATTAAAAGAAAAGACAAGAAAAAAACACGAACTTGTGCTTATCTATTAAATCTTAGATTAATCCCCACTATTTGATTAATCTAGATTGATGGTGATGATTGTCATGGTAGAAGACCAAAATAAAAGTAAAGAAACGAAAATTCCTCTACCATTTCTCTCTTTTTTTTTTTTTTTTTTTTCCTTTAATAAAATTAAAAAAAAAAAATTGAAAACTAATTTCAACTACACATTAATTCAAAGTCTTCACATAACCATGAGCTTTTACGTGTATTTGGTTTCATCGAAACATAAAATAAAGCTTTTAAAGCCTTAAACTATATGCTTGAAAAAAAAAAAAAAAAAGTTACAAGAAAAGCAATAACATAAAGCCCTCTCTTTTCAACTCCTTTACCTTTATTTTCCTTCTCAAATTGGCATATTTATGAACTTTTCAAAGCGTAAGAAATCCCATTTAGAATTTGTTTGTCATGTTAGAATCAATAAAATAAAACAAAATGGCAAATTAAACCCAAACAAATAATCAATGAGACAATTTTCAAATGCTTACTCTTATTTCGACGCTTCTTAAAGACAATTTCCACCATCCATCTACTTAATCTAATCGTGAAGATAAACCCAAGATTTAATATAAACCCAAGTCCATGTTTTTTTTTTTCTTTTTTTTTCTTTTTTGTCTTTCTTATTTATTAACATTTTTTTCTTTTTCTTTTTCTTTTTTTTTTTTGAAATTCATGTTTTTATTAAAATAATTTTTTTAATTCGCGTTTATTTTATTCAAGTTTTTTACGCTTTCATACGCTTTCATCCGTATTCATACGCTGCTCGTTATTATACGTTTTCGTCCGTATTCATATGCTTTCGCCATTTTTACGTTGTTCGATTTCGACGCTTCCGTCTGCTTTCATCCGCTTTCGACGCTTACATCCGTTTCGACGCCGTCCGCTTTCGACGCTTTCATAAGTTTATATACGCCGTCTTTTTAGACGCTTTTATCGCCGTCCGCTTTACGTTTTCGTCCATTTTAGACATTTTCGCCTGCTTTCGAACGTTTTCGTCCGCTTTTATCGCCGCCCTGCTTTTCACGTTTTCATCTGCTTTCTTAAGTTTTCGCGCCACGCTTGTTTTCATCGCCGCCTCGCTTTCTTACGTTTCTTGTTTTCACACGCTTTTGTCCACTTTCTTATGTTTTCACACGCCGTCCGCTTTCGTTTCGTCCAATTTACATAAGTTTTCGACGTGTTTTATGCTTTCACACGTTTCGTACTCGCTTTCTTACATTTCGCCCGCTTTCTTACGCCGCCATTTCATACGCTTTTGTCCGCTTTTAGCTTTTCATGTATTTTAAATACATTTTTAGACGCCGTCAGATTTTACGCTTTCATGTATTTTCGTCCGCTTTATCGCTGTCATCCGTTTTTACGCTTTCATCCATTTTTAGACATTTTAAATACATTTTCATCCGCTTTCATCCGCTTTTATACGTTTTCCGCTTTCATACATTTTCATCCGCTTTTATACGCTTTTGTACATTTTATACGCTTTGTCCGCTTTCGACGTTTTGTCCGTTTTCATACGCTTTTATACGCTTTTATTCGATTTAACACGCTTTGTCCGCTTTAGACGCTTTCATTTTGATATTTGTAAGTGACACTTATTTATCTCTTGTGATATAATATCGTAAGGAAGATGAAAAATATTACATTCTTCATCATGTATGTGTTATCAGTTGTGATACTCAACTAAGAATATGATGGTTATGTTTTTGAAAATATTTAGGAAGACTTTTGTGTTTTATGATATTATGAAATATTAGAAAAGTTGTTCAACTGAAAACAAGAGATATTATGATACTTTTGTTAGACTTGTGGTGGATTTTTCTATTTAATGGATACATTGTGCATGTTTCGATAGGTTTTATAGCGGGATTTGAAAATATCTATAGTTGAATCAGCAAACCAAGTAAGTTATGGTTGAAGATAACACACATCTTTATAAACAAACTGAGGAAACTCAAACACTTGTGATATCATAGGTGATATCACCTCACTTGTGATATCCCAAGTGATATCATGTGTGATAACACCGTTGATATCACATGTGATATCATTTGTGATATTACCGGTGATAGCATGTGTGATATCATAGTTTATATCACTTGTAATATCACCAGTGATATGACTTGTGATATCACCTGTGATATCATGTGATATCACAAGTTAGGTGATATCACAAGTCTTTGAGCTTACTCAGTTTGTTTATAAAGATGTGTGCTTTCTTCAACCATAACTTCTTTAGTTTGCTGATTCAACCATATATATTTTTAAATTCCGCTATATAACCTATCGAAACATGCACAATGTATCCATTAAATAGAAAAATTCACCACAAGTCTAACAAAAGTTTCATAACATATCTTGTTTTCAATTAAACACCTTTCCTAATATTTCATATTATCATAAAACACAAAAATCTTCCTAAATATTTTAAAAAACACAAATAAGAAAAATGACCAGAATCATTACAGTAATATAATAAGTGGTGTTTATTTTCATTTCTTTCATATATACTTGGTAAAATACTAAATTCTTATCACATTTGGTATGAATTTAATATTTCACATTTTTAGTTGAGTATCACAACTGATAACACATATATGATGAAGAGTGTAATACTCTTTATCTTTCTTACGATGTTATATCACAAGAGATAAATAAGTGTCACTTAAAATATCAAATGAATAAAAAGGAAGCAAACTATGAAAATAGAGACTTGACATATTCTCAAAATCAAACAAGTGTTGCATTAAATTAGCATTTTTGAACAAAATAAGAATTCACCTAAAGAGACTTTAACCCTTTTATTTCTACTAAGAGTATAATATCACAAGTGATAGATAACATTGGTTGCATTAAAAAAATATGCGTTTGTCAATTGCGATGAAAGGCATAAAACTATCTTAGAATCGAAAATTATAAAATATTAGAAAACACATAGGTGATAATATATAAAATATACGAGAGAATAAAATATCTCGGTGATAATAAAGGTTAAAAAACATACTTGTTTGTTTATGAAATATCACAAGTGATATTAGACATTAACTTTTTATAATAAAATATCACAATTGATATTAGACATGTAATATAATAAAATTTAATAATAAGCATGAAAACACATGAAAATAGACGAAAACGATAAAAGCGCAAAAAAATGGACGAAAACGTATGAAAACGGACAAAACGATAAAATGAATGAAAAGCGATAAAACGGGAAAAAGCGTCCAAAACGGACGAAAATATAAAACATATGAAAATGGACGAACGATGAAAACGGACGAAATCGTTCGAAATGTATTTAAAGCGTCTAAAATTGACGAAACGTAAAAACATAACGAAACGATATAAACTATGAAAACCGATGAAAACGTAATAAACGGACAAAACGTAAGAAAACACACGAAACGACAAATGTATTTAAAACGTAAGAAAACCGACGGAAAGGTACGAAACGGATGAAAACGTAAGAAACGGACGGCGTATGAAACGCATAAAACGTAAGAAAACGGACGAAACGTATGAAACGGACGAAAACGAAGAAAACGGACAAAACTTAAGAAAATGAAGAAACGTGAAAACAAACAAAACGTAAGAAAACGAACAAAAACATAAGAAAACAGACAAAAACGTATGAAAATGTAAGAAAACAGAAGAAAACGTATGAAAACGTAAGAAAACGGACAAAAACGTATGAAAACGTATGTAAACGTAAGAAAACAGACGAAAACGTAACAAGACTGATGAAAACGGACGAAAACGTAAGAAAACAGACGAAAACGGACGAAAACGTATAAAAAGCGGAAAAGACGGACAAAAACATATGAAAATTGACAAAAAAAAAACAAAAAAACAAAAAAACGTGTAATTAAAAAAAGTGATAAAAAACACAAATAATGAGAAAATAAATAAGAAAGATAAAAAGACAAGAAAAAACATGACTTAGGTTTAGATATATAAATCTTAGGTTAATTACCAAAGATTAGATCAAACTAGATAGAAGATTTATGATTTATCATTTAAGATGCATGATTTTGAGTGTCTGCAAAATAAAGTCATTTAATGAATGAACTACAATTTCATTACCATTTCTCTCTTCTTTTTTTTTTCCTTTAATAAAATTAAAAAAAAAAATTGAAAAACTAATAGTAATACAACTACACATTAATTCAAAGTCTTCACATGCTTCAGAAGAAAATTAAATTAAAAATACAAATCCACCACAACCCCAATAATAATTAACACCCACCCACCAATGATCTCAACCGTCCAATCAACAATTCAACATTATCTTCATAATAATCAACGGCTGAGATTAATTTATATTTTATCAAGTTTTGAAGCCTTCACGACCGGATTCTCTCTCGCAATCACTTCTTTCCCCACCGTCTTGAAATCAAATGAGCATTCATGCTTCTCTGGATACCTGTGGGTCCCACAGAACAGCGCTCCGCACTTGCATGTGAACCCCGTCAGCCCCACGCGCTTCCTGCACGACCCGCACCTGTTCCGAACCACCACTTTCGCCGGTGCGTGCACCTCACCTTCCAACACAACACCTTTCTCGGACGATGACTCCGGTCGAAGCTTTTCCAATTCTAGTTTCGTCCCTGGTAACAACGGAGCGTGGACATCACTCGCGACTTCAGCCAGCGCCTGAGCAGATTCTGTCGAGATTTGATGAAACGTTTCAGATTCGTGATTTTGTTGCAGCGCGTGAGGTGACTCCGATAAACTATTTTCAACGGCGATCTTAGCTTTAGACATCTGACGCTCCTTCAAACAATGATCTTTATAACACTTGGAGCATAAATTAAGGGAATTAGGGCTGCCAAAGAAGCCGCAGTTATTAGCACAAAGGACGTGAGGATTAGAAGCTTCTTGCCATTTTTGTTGATGTTCCTCAGCCATCGTTTTCCGAAAATGAAAGTGAAAAATTAATTAATTGGAAAATTCGGAAAACGGAGATGGAAGAGGATGAAATGGGTGGGCAAATATAGAAATGGGAGTTAGGGTGACGGAAATGTAGGGATAAAGAAAGAAAGAAATAAAAGGGGGAATAATTGGTGGCCTGTGGAATTTGTCGAACCTTCTAGGTGCTTGCTTATGTGTTCTTTTTTAATTGTTTCACATTTATTTATTCTTCTTGCATATTCAATATTCATCATTAAGAGCGTTAGGTATCGTTTGGTGTCATGGGTGGTGTCATGGGAAAAAGTGGTATCACCTCAACACTTTTTTCTCATAGCTAGGGCAGTAAACGAACCGAACGAACACGAACGGAGCCTTGTTCATGTTTGTTCATTTAATTTTAACCGGACCAATAAACGAACACGAACGCTTAAACGGACGAATTTTCTTATTCATGTTCGTTTATTAAAAAAATGAGTTGTTCATGTTCGCTTATGTTCGTTCATTAAGACACTAAACAAACGATAAACGAACGAACATAAATGAATATAGACAAACACACATAAACTTTACTAATTTATGCACGATATATTATTTTATAATCGTTGTTTTGTTTAAACAAACCAATTTTAAAATTATACAATTAAAAAATATGATATATGAATATAAATAAATAAATAAACATAAACGAACGTTAATGAACGCATAATCGGACGTTCACAAACATAAATGAACGGACGCGACTTTTGTTCATGTTCGTTCATTTAACTAAACGAACGTAAAATATGGTTCATGTTCGTTCATTTAATAAATAAACGAACATAAACAAACTTTTACCGAATCTGCTCACGAAACGTTCACCGAACGCTCGATTCGCTTACAACCCTACCCATATCATCACTTTTGGCTATGACACCAAAACCCCCTCCTTAGTATAACACCATGTTTTTGTGGTGCCGTTACATTTTTATTATTTATTTATATATTTATTTATTTATGTATAAACAATATATTAATATAACTAGCACAACACCACATTTTTTTTTCTTTTTTCAATTTTAAGATAAATGACTGAAATTAGCGTTTCCCAAAAGATAGGATCGACTACTATGAAATTGTTATGTTTAGCGTATTTTTCCTATTATTGTTTTGCTTCTTACTTCAAAACACATGTACATTTGCTATATCAGATAAAATGGGTTCAAAATACTCCAATATTTGGTATTAGTGTTGGAAGTTGGAAAAGCAAATAAATAACCATGTGGACCTAGAAACTGCAAAAGCAAATAAATACTCCAATATTGGGTACATTAATTTTATTAGTTTTATATTTTATCTTTTCTCTCAAAAAGTTCATCTTCTACATACAAACCTCACGAAGCACACATCCACCAGCCATGGAACATCGGGAATTTCAGCGAAAAACTTTACAAACTTCACTTTTTCACCTCAGGTTCTCACACATAAACATAAAACCCACAAAAGAACAAAGAAAAAAAAATTCCCACCGCGTGGGCTTGTGGTGGTGGCGCGAGAGGCTAACAGCCGAGGTCCGGTATGGATTGTGGCGCCGTTGGTTGGTGCCGTCGGCCATGGCTTGAGCCATCAGCCATGTACCCACGGCTGTAACAAGTCCATATATCAGCTATGTTTGGCAACGGAATTATAGGGTTTTGAGATTTTAAAAATAGGCTGGGTTTGCCATTTAGGCTTATTAAAGTTTATGATTTATAAAATAAGTCATAAGCTTTTATAAGTATAAGTCTAACAAAAGACTTATAGTTTATAGCTAATCAAATTACTTAAATACCTTTTAAAATATAATGAATTATTACGTAAAAGCTTAAATTATGTGTATATTTGGCAAAATTAGTTGTAAGATGTAAACTGTAGTTCGTAAACTGTTAACATGGGCTATAAGTTATATATATTTTTTTAGAAGCCTCTCTCTAGGCGATTTTCTAAAAACCCTAACAACCCTTAATCGACTTTTCTTCAAATCGCCATAACTTGGAACTCTTTGCATCTACCGATTTTGTTATTAATTAACATCATTGTTAATTGATTCTTGGTTGATTCGTCTGCGCTCCTCTTGTTTTGGTTCGCTTTGGTGATTCGTTATTATTAGGGTTTAGAAAATCGCTTTTGAAACCATAATCGCTTTTTTCAAATCGCCTCAACTCTTGTGATTCTTTGCATCGATTGATCTTTGTTACTAATTAAATTCATTGTTAATTAGTCCTTGGCTGAATTCGTGCTTAGTTTTACTTGGTTTGTTTCACTTTGCACAATCGCTATTTTAGGGTTTGTAAAAACGTTTTGGTTTTTGTTGCGTTGGTTTTGATCATCCTTACCGGTTTTAATCTCCTTGTTGGTCTTATTCTTATCATTATAACATTGATTGATCATGGGAGCAGTGTTAGATTTGGTGCGCAGATCTCAAAACCCTAACTTTTTAGTTAGGGTTTCGCTTCTTGTACTTGGTCGTTTGCTATTTGCTTATTGGTCCGTATTGAGTTTGTTTGGATTGTTTGTGGGTTTTAGAGAGATGGAGAAAGGTTTTCTTGACAAAGATGGTTCTTCCGTGATGGCTTTAAACAAACCACCAACTTGGTCGATCAAGTTGGTGTGAACACCGACACCTAATCCGCATCCTAGGGTTGATATTCGTGCGCTGAAGCTAGGTTTAAACGCCTCAAAGGTGACGTGGTATCGAGGGTGACAAAGCCGGTCCCGAAGTTGCGTAAGTCGCTAGGGTTGTTCTAAACCCCAGCACGCCCGATGTTGAGTCACTGTTTGGGATACTACTAATTTGGATAACACAAGTTATAGTGCTTCGCTTGTAAGTGGGTTGGATGGTCCCAACATGGGTGGATCCGATTCGAGCACCAAAGTTGATGATGTGGTGAATTCGTCCCAACGAGGTGAATAATTTTACTCGGTACTAACATGGTGAATGCATCTACTTACGGTCCTAGTGTGATTGGATGTGATAATAAAGTGAAGTCATTTGCTAATGTATTAAATCCGAACGTGTCTCTAGGAAAGTTAATTTTCGTGCCTTGGTTAATGAGATACGATTGAAAATCATGATACGGTGCTTCCAAAGGTCGCTATGGAGGTGTATTCAACCGTATGAAAATACTCTTGTTGGCTTCTTTGTTGGCAAGAATGTTGCTTTTCAGTTGGTTAAGAACTACGCTCCAACACGTGGGGTAAGTTTGGTTTTCGTAAACTAATGAAGAATGATGATGGTGTTTTCTCTTTAAATTCGATTCTAAAGAGGGTGTTGAGAATGTTCTTCAACAGGCCCTCGATTATTCGCAATTCTCATCTCATTCTCACTAAATGGACTCGATGTGCTATTGTCTAAAAGTGAGGTAACTCGAGTTCCGCTTGGATTAAATTGCATAATGTGCCATTACTATGTGATTCGGAAGATGGGTTGAGCTTAATTGCTACTCAGTGGGTAAGCCGATTATGTTAGATGCTTTACTAGTTCCATGTGTGTCGATTCATGGGGTCGTATTAGTTTTGCACGTGCTCTTGTGGAAGTATCATCCGATTTCGAGCTTAAACATGTGGTGACTATGGCGATCCCTAAAAGGATGATAGTGGCTTTACTACGGCAAGTATAAAGGTGGAATATGAATGGAAGCCACCACACCGCATTTGAATGTAAAGTGTTTGGGCATGATAATGCTTGTTGCCCCAAGAGTATTAAGGAGAATAATGATGTCCCCCACTCTAATGTGGATGAACCCGATGATGGTTTTAAGGTGGTGCGAATCGAAAGCCAAACCTAAAGGTACGAAGATGACCGGTGGTATTAATATGGGTAAGGGTCCTAGATTTGCACCTAGGAAGCGGTATATGTTGCAAAGACAAAGACACAGTGCAATGCTAGTGGTATTGTTAAAGATACACCTATTACTACGCCAAATTCTTTTGGGACTCTTGAGGTGGAAGATGACTCGGGCATCCCAAGTATTGTGGTGATTCTACTAAAACGGTGAAGACTGGAAGTGTTCGGTACTACTAAGGAAGCGGTATTGATGGATCTCGGGAAGGACCTCGATTGTTATTGGTGAGCGCCTAAGCCTTGGAGACTGGGACCTCCTCTGCTACCAAGGTAAGTAATCCGCTTTCTAAAGTTGGGAATGTGACTTGTTCGACAGTGAAGATGAGGTTTTGAAATGATAACCCCATGGCGTCATTTTTGGCTTCGGGGGTGGTGGGGTTTTGATCTTGAAGATTTTGAGGATTATGTTTGAACAAGTCTACGATCTACCGAGGCACTTGGAGGATATGTGTGACATGTATGATGTTAGTCTCTTAGGTCGTGGTAGGAAGTAAAATTGGTTGTTTGGTAGTTCATAAGATTGGCATATCTTTCTTATGTTTATTTGGTTAAGTGCACTTTTAGTGTGTGTTTGTTGCCCATGTAACGGGCCGAGGTGAGAGATTCACTCTCATCCGTTGTACTTAAACTTTTTTTTTGGTTAATATATTTACCAGGGTGCAGGATTACTCCCCTTTACCCAAAAAAAAGTTATATATATTTTTTTAATAAAAGTGTTTAGTAAATTAGCTGTTAACTATAATTATAAGTTGCAAAATTACATAAAAGGACACAACTATAATACAATTGGAGGGTATATCAGTGATTTTACGTTATAACAGCTCCTAATATTTAAAAAACTTCATAAGTCAGCTTTTAATTTTGGAGCTACTTGTTTAAAATAAAAGCTTGAAGTTTATGTTACCAAACAGAGCTACTTATTTTATAGGAGATTATTTTTGTAACAAAAAGTTTACAGCTCCAAAAAAGCTCTAAATATATGTGTGCCAAACAGGCCCTATATGTGAATTATAAGCTTCAGTTTTAACTAATTCGTCAAACAGTTTTATAAAATTATAAGCTTCAGTTTTCGACTTATAATATAAGTCTCAGCCCCAACCCTAATTCATTGCGCTAAACATACCCATCATATTTAAGAATAGCAATCCTACATTCTTTTAATTTTTCTTTCTAACAACATACATTGTCACTTAAATTTCATTATCTATTTTATTCATTTTTTTAAGTGTCATGATTATATAGTTAGAAAGATTTGTAGGCACAAAAATTATAATAAATATTTTCTTGGGTAAAAGTGTAAGTGTGATTATTTACATTTTATTTTTCTAATATCTTGTCTATGTGAGATTAAGTTTTGCTATTTCATGTGCCAAGAATTGTGGTTAGCATAATGAATTAGGGGGGAAATTTTAGGAAAAAAAGTATGTTTCGTGAAAATAGCAATGTTGCAAAAATCGCGAATCAGTAGTCGGGCGGTCGACCTCTCTGTAGCTTATAATCGGTCTAGGCGGGATTAATCGGTGATTAATCGGATTGGCATTTCCGACAATTTTTTAGTATTTTCAGCAAATTTTAGGTATTTTCGACAAGTTTTAGGTATTTTCGACAAGTTTATGTATTTTCTAATATTTTTCTTGAAAACATCTTGTAATAGATATAAACAATAACCATAAGTTATTTAAACAATTTTATGGGTAGTTTTAATTATTTTCGCAAGATAAGAAGGTTTTCGACAAGTTTGACCACCATTAACCGTCATTGACCACCATTGACTGATGGTTGACCGATTTACATAAATCGGTAAGGTTGGTGGCTCAAAAAGACCTAATCGGCGATTAATCGGCTGGTAGGCCTTGTTTTGCAACACCGAAAATAGTTAGTGTGATACATGAGAATTTTTATCGTTATTTTAATAATAAATATAAATTTATTATTTCTTAATTTATAATTTTAAACTTACGCAAGTTTAAACTGCTTGCTGGGAGGTTATCCCGCACACTGCAAAACGCAGTAACACACATAATCGATATTTTATATTAAAATAAGTGAAATGATCACTTTTCAACATTTACTAATGATTTACGAACAAAAACGAGAGGTTATCTCGTAGTTTCAGAAAAACACGGCAACACACGCATACTATAACCACCCGTAAATTTCCGGATTATTGTAATACTATTTATTACGTCAGAAAATACAAATCGATTATTTTCTGACAGTTATTGATATTTAAAATTCAAAAACAAGAGGTCAACTCGTTTCTTTGAGAACACGACATCGCACAATCTTGAAATTCTCCGGTAATAAATATAAATTTATTATTTTCTGATTTATAAATTTAAGCATACGTGAGCTTAAAACCGTTGTTTTGGAAAGTTAACAAAGACATCGCAAAGACGCAAAGAACACATAACTCGATGTTTTACATTGAGAAAAGTATAATAATCACTTTTAACACTTGTCGATAAGTTACTTGTGATTTCGTAAAAACTCAAGACTCACGCATACCAACACCGACATAAGAACGGCGAAACTCATATATCTAATTTCTACGTAATAATGATACCATATTATTACGCTTACGAAAACGTTTTCAAAATTATACTTTTATATTTTACGTGTACCGGAAAGGTAAGTTTACCAGGAAACACGACACAACACGGGCTACAATTAATACTATATTATTAATACGTATATAATTAACCTAGTCTAACCCAACCCACTATCCTTGACGTCACTTTCCTCCCTTCTTTTCTGTCTCCCCTACGCCTCTCCCACAAACACCAAAGCAGTTTCTTCATCTCCTTTTTGTTGGTTAACTTCAGAAGCATCCCCATCAACAGCCTCCAAACGGAAGTCTACCACCATAGCTATCACAAAGGATCCTTGGAGATGCGGATGTGGAGAAGGACGAGTGCTAAGAATAGGAGACACCTTCTAAACGAGGTCAAGAAGCCTAGGGTTGTCAAATTTCATGATTCCTACTATAAATAGGAACGATTCTCACAGGTTCTCTTCACTTCCACACACAATCACAAAAGAAATTAGGGTTTTTATAAGTTAGGGTTTTCTCAAATTCGATTGGGGATTTTGTAAATTGGGTAGTTAATTTCTCAATTCAAGTTGTAATTCATCCAATTGAAGTGTCAATTCGTTAAAGAAAGCTCGTGTCTATTTTTCTTTGTGTTTAGTTCTCCTCATATTCTCCATCCGATTATATAGTAAAGGTCTTGATTTTCTTTACACTTTGTAAATTGCATTTCTGTTATTTGGTTAATAATTTTTTTTTTTTTTTTTTTATTTTTGATCACTTTGATGTATATCGATCGACTTAAACATGTTCTTGGGTTGATTAATCTTTGTTGTTGTTAATCTTGTGTGGCAACTAATAAACTACAAACAAGTTATATAAAAGATTTTGGTTTGCTCATTGATTGGAAATGTTTATTTTATTTTTATTTTCTTGTTGCTAAGCTTATTGGCTTATTTGGTTAAAATAATTTTATGATAAAAATCGGATGTTCGTGCTTGGGTCTAACCCGCGGTTAGGTGGTGTTGCTTACTCTGTTCCTTTTTTCTTATAAACTAGATTGTTGTCACAGTAGGTTGTGTTTTGGTATCACTCACTTTGCCTTAAATTTGAAACCTCATGGAATTAAGGGTTTAGAGAACGAAGTTGGTTGTTCTTGGATCGAACCACCTCAATAGTGGGTTCACTATTTTTTTCTTCACTTCTAAAAGTTAATAAGTACAATATGTACTTTGGTTGTTTTGTTGGGTGTGTCGAGACCTCCAACCACAAACAGTGGGAATAGTTTTTTTCTTGTGGTTTTT
>CM040242.1:131796232-131996232 GCA_022545495.1 Chrysanthemum lavandulifolium
CTGACCCTACTATTCCTTTGAAGTGTGTTTGGTTGATCGATTTGCGAGTGAGATCCGTCCACTGTTATTTGGTGGTACGATTGAGTCTTCATCGAGGCACAATCGAGATCTCATATTTCTTCAAGAGATTTATGGTGTATTTCTCTTGACCGATAGAGATTTCTTTGTCACCACTCGATTTGTAGTCTAAGAAAGTATGTGAGTTCACCCATCATGCTCATTTCAAATTTCTTTGTTATCAATTTTTCGAACTGCTTTCAAAGTGTGTAATTTGTTGAACCAAAGATGATGTCATCAACATATACTGACTAATATCACATCTTGTTTTATCCTATAGATAAACAAGGTGTTATCTATCTTCCTCTCGACAATTTTTTTTTGATCGTAGGCCGAGAGAGTTTCATACCATGCTCGGGAGCTTGCTCACCATATTGGGCTTTGTCAAGCTTGCGCATATAGTCGTGGTACTCACTACTCTTAAAGCCCTGGGGTTGTTGAACATAAACATCTTCCTTAAATTTACCATTTAGGAAGGCACTTTTGACATTCATTTGGTAAACTTTGAAGTTCATGTATGTTGCATATGCAAGGAAGATCCTGATGGCTTCCATTCTAGCAACAGGAGCAAATGTCTCATCATAGTCAATGCCTTCTTGTTGATTGTATCCCTTAGCTACAAGCCTTGCTTTGTTTTTGATAACTGTCGCTTTTCATCGGGCTTTGTTTCTAAAAACCCATTTCATTCCTATGACTATGACATCTTGGGGACATTTCATGTTGGTGGTTATTCGTCCCAAAGCAAAGGAAGATAATCAATAACTGCTCGTCAGAAACAACAAACTGTCAGAAGAATGATACCACCGTGTGGTTACCTGACATCACTTGAATCGTGCGATCACTTTCCAAAGTAAACTATTCGACCCTAATGCCCGGTATCACGAATATCTACTTGGGATAAGACTAAATGCGCTAGAGAATTAGGCACAATTTTTAACCCTTGCGCTTATAAGTGTTTAGTGTTTTCTCAGATCTCCTTCATGCATAATCTAGTCTCCTATTAATAGGAAATACTCTTGGCATAGTCAATGGAATTACGAGTATTAATCGCCCATTAATAGCCTCATAATCATCCCCATTATAGCTGCAGTGGTTATATGACCAATTAAACGTGGTCATTTATGCTTTAAACCGCCACTGAATAGGTAAAACCGCTACAAGCAAGATTTCATCAAGACATTCATAGCGCCTTCAAGGTTACATCGCTCATGAAACGAACATCGACTGAGACTTAACTTCTGAAACACCACTGCTGGAAACATCGATTCTGTAAGGCATCGCTTGGAAACATCGATGCTCGCAGTTAACCACAACAAGATTTTCACCAAGCACTATCAATCCAAACCACTACAAGAGTTCGTGGTGTTCATGGACCTTATGGGTGTACACTGCACCTCCTAACCCATTACAAGGTGTGAACCATCCCACAAGTGCACTAAATTTTCCAACAATCCTCCCCAAATTTAGTTCACCCTTTGCATGTAAAATAAACATCAAGCAAAACATGTGCATAAATGAAAATGTCCCGAGGATTGAATTTCCATCTTAGTAATTACATCGCTCAAATATTCGAGAATCGTGGTGTTCTAAGAATTGAACCCTTCAACCCATTTGAATACCAAGATAACTACACACAAGTTTTCAAACACTTAAAAGCTCCCGACACTACACAAGCCATGTGTCCATATCCAAATTCATAAATGTTGTAAAAGCTAAAATCCAAAAGCTTCCTCAAGCGGCAAAACTTCAACATTTACATAGGTGGTTCCTCTTTAGTCATGCTCCCGCCAAGCACTTTTTCAAAGAAAATATAACCATTAAGAAGAAAGACTTCATCCTCCTTTCAAGCAGAGTTCGAGCACAACCTTGGGATGTAAATAAAACATGTGCTCCACCAATCGAATGTTCGCCTTTCACATTGAACTCACCCCTAAGTTTCCTCGTGAGGAGTCAGTATCCTAGCATTCAAATGACTAAGTCGACTTAAACCCATCCCTTTAGCGACTTTATAACCAAGTCTCTAGCCGCACCCTTCGCCAAGTGATCGCCAAGTTCGCTGAGATCTCACAAACTCTATAGATACCACCCCATTCATGATAAGCTCACGAATCATGCTATGCCCGACACCTAAGTGTCAGACTTACCATTGTACATCCGCTATAAGCCTTAGCCAATGTAGTGCACTATCACACCGGATAGAAATAGGTGCTATAGGTTTAGCCACAATGGAATCTCAAGAAGCAAGTTTTTCAACCATTCGCCTTCTTTACCAAAGAAATGCCAGAGCCACAAATTCGATTCCATTGTTGAACCGGTGATGCAAGTTTGCTTCTCGATGCCCAAGAAATTGCACCTCCACCAAGTAGGAATACCCACCACCGGTAGATTAATTGTCTTCGTTATCGATCCAACTTGCATCGCAGTAACCTTCCAACATCGATGGGTAACCAAGATACGAGAGACTATAATCCATAGTTCTTCTTCAAATACTTCAAGACTCTTTGAATCGCTTCGCGTTGATGAGCACTAGGATTACTAGTATACCGTCAATTTTCCCAATCGCAAAACCAATATCGTGTCTTGTACAAGTCATGGCATACATCGTACCAATTACCCTAGAATACTCAAGTTGAGATACACCTTGCCATGATTAGGCATCGCCTTCTCAGTATCCATAGGTGTACTCACAGAGTACAATCAAAGTAATTGAATTTCCTCAAGATTTCTCAATATAATGAGATCGAGAGATAGAAATTTATTACTTTCATGTTTAATCCTTATACCAAGGATAACATCGCCTCCCCATGTCTTTCATGGAGAACCTTGATGACAAAAATTCCTTTGTCGTCAACCCGATTTTGGTCGGTGCCAAAGATCAACATGTCATCAACATATAGACAAATGATGACTCCTTTACCGATTCATCAAATTTGTTATATACACATTTGTCGACTTGGTTAAGAACATAACCACTAGACAAAACCACTTCATCAAACTTTTGATGCCATTGTTTAGTGCCTGCTTAAGTCCATAAAGAGACTTAATCGCTTACACACCTTGTTTTCATTGCTGCATGATGAAGCCCCGAGGTTGGTTCATATAGACCTCCTCTTCCAATTCACCATTCAAGAAAGTCGCTTTCACATCCATCCGATGAATAACCGATCAGCGAATACATGCCATAGCAATCGCCAGCCTTATGGTAATCGATACGAGCCACTGTGGGCATAAGTATCAAAATAGTCTATTCCCGACTTTTGTTTAAAGCCCCGAATGACTAGTCTAGCCTTGAACTTTTCAATAGTTCCATCTACCTTCATTTTCCTTTTGAAAATCCATTTGCAACCCGTAGGTTTGCAACCAGAGGTAGATCAACCAACACCCAAGTGTTGTTGCCCATGATGGAATCCATCTCATCATTGATTGCTTCTTTCCGTAAAGCAATGTCCTCGACTTCATTGCTTCTTCAAATGTTTGGGGTCATCCTCAACAATGAAGCAATAGAGTATTGGTCCGAGACCTCATCCCTAGTACCTTCAACTAAATATAGTTGAAACTCGTGTCCAAATGACTTTGAGTCCCGATCCTTTGCTCTTCCCGAGCACGTGTTCAGTTGTCGAACCACAACCTCATCGTGGACCACCGATGGTTCACCATCCGGGACCTCGATACACCAAAGGTCATGAGTTCCATTAGGAATCCTCCGACTTGGTCTAGTGGACCCGATGAGAATCTATACTCATCAAAATCGCATCCCTTGATTCAATTATCGAGTTAATCGAACATGTTCATTAGGTTCAATAACATAGAACCTAAAAGCCTTGGAATGCTCAAGATATCCAACAAAGATGCGATCAATGCCTCTTTCACCCAAAGTCTTTTGCTTTGGATCGTGAGTCTCTACAATTTCTACAACCCCAAACCTTGAGATAGTTCAGTTGGTTTCCTTTAGTCCGTAGTTCATAAGGGTAACCTTGTTCCTTTGTTTGGAACCCTATTTAATAAATAGCAAGTCGTTAACATAGCTTCACCCCGTAACCCTCGACTCAATCCGAATAGACAACATGGAATTAACCATCTCCTTCAAAGACCGTTTTTCCTTTCGTAAATACCATTTTGCCGAGGAGTATAAGGGCGCCGTTTCATGGATAATTCCAACAGACCGAAAGTACCGAGTATCCATGTACTCACCTCCCTATCGGCCCCTTAATCTTTTGATCAAAGACCCAAGTTGTAATTCAACTTCGCTTTAAACACTTTGATTTATCTAATGCTTCATCCTTGGTATGTAATAAATAGACATAACAAAATCTAGAAGCATCATCAATAAATGTCACAGTACTTTTTACTCCCCAAAGAAGGAGTGGCATGCAAATCACATGTGTCATCGCGAATAAGCTCCAAGACCTTAGTCTCACGACTAACACCGAAAAGGTTTCTTGGTTATCTTGGTCAACATGCAAGTTTTACACTTTTCGGTCCATGTCAAAAGTGTGGATTAAACCATCCCTAGACATATCTTGCATCCTTTTATAGTGAAATGACCAAGTCTAGCATGCCAAAGGTTAGAATCACTCGATCATATGTGGTCACAAAAGTCGAAATAACACCGCTGGTAATATTAAGCCCGAACATTTGATTACATAAATAACCAAAACCAATAAAACACCACATTTAGAAAGAACAAATTTATCGATTCAATAACTTGTTTATATCCATGATTATTCAAAACACTACTTGAAACCAAGTTTTTCCTTATATCGTGAACATGAATAACATTAAACAAAGTTACAATCTTCCGTAACTAAACCTAAGATCTACACAACCACCGACCATGCACCAAGGTCGCTGACTCATTTCCGTGCGAAGAATAGAACCATCATTCATGACTCATAAGTCTTGAACCGCCTTCTATCTTTACACATGAACTGTTGCACCGTAGTCAACCCACCACGCAACATCATCATCCCGACATAAAAGATTCGAGACATATGTAACATAATAAACCGAAAAGACTTATTAAACATATTTCGACCTTTCAAGTGAGTCATCAACCACCACCCCCGAACCATTAGTGCCGATCCATCGCTTTACCACCAACTTTAACACCCTTGCCCCCTTTTAATGTGACCGCCTTGCCACATTTCCAACAAGTAGGTGTTGCCTTCTTGTTAGGATCGCCTTGTGTTGTCATGATATCATGCTTGCCTTTGTTGTCATTGTACCGGTGGAGTTGTTATTCTCCACCATATTGACAATGATGGTCCAAAGAAGATTGCCACTCTTGGCTTGTCATTATCCCGCACTTGAGAGATTCTCAATGTGCAGATGACCGCCTAACTCAACAAGAGTTAACTCCTCCTTCATATGTTTCAAGGTATGCTTGAAATCTTTCCATGAAGGAGGAGTTTGTCAATGACACAAGAGACTTTGATAGCCTCATCCATGTTCATTTGATGTTGTGTAAACCTTCCAAGTATTCCAAGAAGTTCATTGTATTGTTCCATAACCGGTCTTGAATCACCATTTTGTAATTTGTGAAATTACTAACAAGGAACTTACTTGATGCATCCTCACCATATATTTGGCATCCAAGGAATCCTACGCTTTGAAGATTCAAAGTTCGATAAATATCAAACAGAATCGACATACCATCGAGAATAAGACCTCCGTGATATGTAGTCATCATTCTCCCACTTGCTCCTCCTCCCGATCCGATCCACGAGAGCATCATCACCATCATCGTGAATTGGAGTAGTCGCACATACACCACACTCATGCTCGATGCCAAAGTTAGTGCATCTTCTTCCGCCACCTCCTAAAGTCCACCCTTCAAACTTGTCCAACTTTTAGCAAAGTTTGAAGCCATGTGTTTCATTGCAGAAGCTGCCATTGATTATCACTAAATAGTTTACTTTGATTGTTGGTGGTTATTCGTCCCAAAGCAAAGCGAAGATAATCAATAACTGCTCGCAGAAACAACAAACCGTCGCCAGTAATGATACCACCGTGTGGTTACCGGATATCACTTGAATCGCAGATCACTTTCCAAAGTAAACTATTCGACCCTAATGCCCGGGTATCACGAATATCTACTGGGATAAGCACCAAATGCGCTAGAGAATTAGGCACAATTCTTTAACCCTTGCGCTTATAAGTGTTTAGTGTTTTCAGATCTCCTTCATGCATAATCTAGTCTCCTATTAATAGGAAATACTCTTGGCATAGTCAATGGAATTATGAGTATTAATCGCCCATTAATAGCCTCATAATCATCCCCATTATAGTCAAGTGGTTACATGACCAATTAAACGTGGTCATTTATGCGCTTAAACCGCCACTGAATAGGTAAACCGTTACAAGCAAGACTTTCATCAAGACATTCATAGCGCCTTCAAGGTTACACCGCTCATGGAAACGTAACATCGCTGAGACTTAACTTCTGGAAACACCACTTCAAGGAAACATCGATTCGCCAGGTATCGCTGTGGGAAACACCGATGCTCGCAGTTAACCACAACAAGATTTTCACCAAGCACTATCAATCCAAACCACTACAAGAGTTCGTGGTGTTCATGGACCTTACGGGTGTACACTCTGCACCTCCTAACCCATTACAAGGTGTGAACCATCCCACAAGTGCACTAAATTTTCCAACATTTCATCAGTGTCATGACTTTGTTTCTGCTGAATCGATGAAGTTCTTGCATAGCCCAACCCGCCTAGGATGTTTTAGAGCCTATGTGACACTTTTGAGTTCAACTTCGAAAGAAAGTCTCGATACTAGTCAAGTCGGCGATAACTTAGCACCATGCTCCTCGTGAGTATGCCTTCAGCTGGCTCTCCAATGAATATTCACAACTTCAATGTCTTGAGGTCTAGTCCACTTATTTTGCGGTCTTGGATCCGAGCTTGATGAGGTCACTGGAATCGAGGAACGGGTTCGTGGGATGGAGCAATGTAAACATGAGGTTCATTGGATGAGGTAATTTGTTGTTGAGATTCTTGAATTTCTTGAGGTTTTCAGATGGAATGGAGACTCATGGCTAATCTGATAAGTTTTGATGCACGGCACGTGATCAATATACTAGTTACATACTTAAAACATTTATACTTTTAACTACTATGATACATGCATACGATTGACGTACTATTTTTAGCAAGGTTGTAAACACATGTGCAAGTTTTGTACGGCGGAACTTGAACCGAGTGGATTTACAACTTCTGTGAACATTCTTTAAAGGCTTTTCAACTTATTCAAAACAACCTCTATGAACTCACCAACCATTGTGTTCACACTTTAGCATGTTTATCTCAGTCAATAAGGCGATAGCTATTGCATGGAACTTTGAGTCGCATGACATATTTTGAAGACTTACGCTTATAATTTACCATTCAAACATTTTGTAAACATTTATATATTATACTTTGGGACCTCATTGTTTGTAACTCGATTTCATTAATCGAATGGTAACTTTTCAAAATGTCTCATTTAGAGGTCGCTTTCATAACTTGTACTTTGTATTATGAAGTAGCAACCCAATGACACAATCTTCGTCAGCGATATTTTAGGGTGTTACAGATTGGTATCGTGAGCATTGGTTATAGAGAACTAGGTTGCATTTAGAGCCTAGACTATAACTACTATATACGCTACCTTCCTCCCTATCACCTTGCACACTAAATTATACATAGCCTCGATCACCCTAAAGAGATTTCTATGAACCTGATCAAACACCGAACATCATATGAGTCGATTAGTCCAAGCATTGCATAGTTACATCTAAATTATACATAGCCCTCATGTCTAATTCAGAAGAATCATGCAATGAAGGAAGTATTAGTCTCATATGTAAGCATTCCATAATTGAGCCAAACTTTCAAAAGACTTTCTTCAAAACCACTTGTTTCCAGCTTGATTCTAGCGACGCTTGTCTTTTACTATTCACTTTCACTATTCATCCCATAAATTTTTATTTCACATTCTCGTAAGATAAATTATTTTAGTAATGACCGAGAGTTGGACAATCGTTAGATCATTTTCGCAAAAGTTATTAAGAAAACATCGCCTTAGAGTTTCATTTTGTCGAATACCATTTCAACATCCCACGACAACGAAAACCGCCTCGACAATTTTTCCCACATCGATTAATTTTAGATCACTCATAATTAATTAGAGAATTTTTAAGATTTCTTTTAAATGTTACCAAATAAACCCCGAGTCAGATGAGACTAAACTTACGCTTTAAACAAATCTACGAGACCCGCATTTAACCATTCCTCGCATCAGATTTCCTAAGACGTTTAGACACTTTTACATTTTTGGAAAAGTCAAACATATTTCCTCCTCCTTTGACCATAAAGAAATTAACCTTGTACGCTCTACATTTTTGCTTAAATCACGTAACTTTTAGACTTCACGATAATCGCTAAGTTATCCCACGACGACTTAAAACCACATGTTGACATCTCATATCACTTTAGACTAATTTTAGTCTACTCTAAATAAATTCACGGTCATTTCCTTGAAATCTCGCTCTTTTCTCGATAAATTGCGAATTTACGCTTTAAGCCTACTTCCGCTTTTAGCAACTAAGCAACCCGATAGAACGTATCACTAATCTAATATGCTTATATAGAGTATATTGATAAGTTTTAACATATTTATAAGATTCATATTATTTGGATACCCGATTTTAAGTTTCGTGACTTTACGGCTTACATAATGGGTCCAAAACTCACTCCGTAAACAAGATAATACCAAGCAACTCATATCTTGTCATCCTAGATAGGCATTGAACGAAATTTAAGCCACATGGGCGCTTTTGTTGTGATGACTAAGTGAAGATAAGCTACCTAGGAAGATACATGCATGTGCTAAGTTACTTAAGTCTTAGAAATATCCTAAGTCTTGCACCTCCTCATCTTGCTATAAAAGGAACTCATTTTTCTCCCTTTCTTCTCCATTTAAACGCCTAACAACAATTCACAACACCCTGATTCTTTAATCTTCAAACTACAAGTTATATATCAAAGTTCAAGGCCTAGTTATTCCCTACATGATTCAAGAGTTTGTTTGGGGATTCCATGGTTGGATTAGGAGCTATACAAGGTGAAAAGGGCTGAGTTAGAAGTGTTCTTACAAGGTTAGATCAATCCTACCAAGGGTTAGCATGATGTGTTAAGGATTTGGAAGCACGGGTTCATATTGAAAGGGTTTAGGTTTTAGTGTCCTAGTTCTTGGTTCTTGATTTGTTTCATCACAAGGATTGTAAGCAAACTCTTATGTTATCATTTGCTTCATCAGATTATACTAGTATTTTAGGTATGTTACATGTTCTATATGCTTATTATACTTGATTACGCTTGGATAATCGGACTAAAACACTAGAAACATCGTAAGGACTTATATTGCAAAAATGTAAACCGAACAGGGCTGTAAACGAAATTGGGTAAAACTTGGCTGAGAAAGTTAAGTAATTACATAGGATTATAGATCTATGTCTTGTGGTCGTTTCTCCGGTGGCTCGTGCAGTAACTCATCCCGATGAATAAACTAGAGCCAAAACGGCTAAACGTGTCCAAATGTGAGTAACCCCACTAATGACTGCACAAAGTTAGCTCATTCAATTACCTTCCGTGTGTTTACAACCCATTGCCAAAATATAGAATTGTCAATCTTGTTTGTAAGTAGGACATAAAAAATCAAGGACCCAAGGGTGGGGCCAGTCGTGATCATTTGCGACTCGGAAACTATTTAGAAGTACTCGAATAAAGTAAAATAGTATGTGAAATTTTCGAAAATGTATATATCGTCGTAGATTTAGACGGGAAAACTTAAATAAAAGGGATAAATAGGATGACGTAAACACTTATGTTTTTGCTCAAAATGATGAGATGAGTATGAAATGAAGATGAAATATGTAAAATGAAAGAATATGCTTACAAGATTTCACAAATGTTAAGTATCCAAGCATAATTGGTGTAATAACTATACAAGGCATGTTTATACATTCACATCGTTATTTTAGAACCTAAGACTCAACAATATTCTAGGTTTAGACGGGAAAACTTAAATAAAAGAAACGTAAACACTTATACGACTTCACAAATGTTAAGTATCCAAGCATAATTGGTGTAATAACTATACAAGGCATGTTTATACATTCACATCGATTTTAGGTTTCTAGGTTGCGGAGGTTTCTTTATCCATCGATTCGTTATACATTGGATATCATTTATTAAGGTGAGTTCGAGCCCCACTTTTACTCGCTTAAATTACATTACAAACTCTTTGGGGGAGATACATGCTCAACTACTTGCTTTTACACATACAAATACTAAAAACATTTACACTTTTATGCTACGCTATACTTTTTATACTTGATTGCATAATACTTGATAGCATTTATACTTGATTGCATTACACTTGATTGCATTATACTTGATTGCGTTATATACTTGATTGTGTTATACTTGATTATACTAAACTTGAAAGTCTCCCAACATACACGGAGCAGTCCCCTCGTTCGCATGATAAGTCTCCATGGATAACACATGCATTGGGTTTCGGAGATGAAGTAAAACCAATGCTATTACTTTCCTTGTGAGCAACACAAAGTCTCCTTGGACAACACATGAATTGGGTTTCGGAGATGAAGTAGAACCAATGCTATTACACTCCTTGTGAGCATCATACCCACCGAGGTTTCGGAGATGGAGTGGAGACTCATGGTTAATTGCATAAGTTTTGATGCACGTACGTGATCAATATACTAGTTACATACTTAAAACATTTATACTTTTAACTACTATGATACATGCATACATGATTGACGTACTATTTTAGCAAGGGTTGTAAACACACAGTTGCAAGTTTTGTATGGGCGAACTTGAACCGAATGGATTTACAATGCCTTTGTCAGTGTGAACATTCTTTAAAGGCTTTTCAACTTATTCAAAACAAACTCTATGAACTCACCAACCATTGTGTTGACACTTTAGGATGTTTATCTCAGTCAATAAGGCGATAGCTATTGCATGGAACTTAGAGTCCATGACATATTTGAAGACTTACGCTTTATAATTTACCATTGAAACATTTTGTAAACATTTATATATTATACTTTTGGGACCTCATTGTTTGTAACTCGATTTCATTAATCAGATGGTAACTTTTCAAACGTCTCATTTAGAGGTCGTTTTCTATAATTTATACTTTATGTATTATGAAGTAGCACCCTAATGACACAATCTTCCTCTCGCGACATTTTCGGGGTTATTACATACTAGTCTCGAGTTGAGATCCCTTGCAAAGTGAAAAAACAAAAGTTTAGAAAGTTTATCAGCAGAGTGTCATGTAGGGTGAGCAAATGGACCGAGAACCGAGACCGAAGGGCAGGAACCAAACCGAACTGCCCCGACCAGAACCACATTCTAGAACCGCGGTCCGTTCTCTCGCTTCTTCAATATTGAAATTTGAGTTTCGGTTCGGTTCGTTTAAACACCATGGTATCGGTTCTGAACCAAGAATTCCTCTAATTTTCAAAATTTAAAAAATATTGTGTTAATATTGATTATATTTTGTTAGTGTTGAATATAATATATGTCGTCAACATTTAGAAAAATATACTTATAGAACCTCGAATATTGTCACTAATTTTGTCATTAGTTTTTCCAATATTATGATGAAGGATAAAGTTTGTAGGTTTCATGAACATTTTTAACACAAAAGAAATGATACCAACATAATGACCAATTCTAAACTCCACTAATCGGTGACCATTTTTACCTTTGTATCTAAGTATGCCCAAGTGATAGTTTAAGATTAGGATGATGTTCGATTATTTTCAATATGAATGAATTAAATTCACATGGTTTGCTAGTAACAATTTTGATTATGCAATTCACTCACCAAATATATTATAAAAGGTTTTGTTGGTTGATGATATTAATGAAAAGTATAAAGACCGTTCAATATTATTTATATTTAGATTTAGATTAGTGCAAACAATAAAGAATACTAAATTTTGGGTGCTTTTTGAAAAATTTGCCGTTCTAATTGGGTAGACCGAAAATACCCGAGCAAACCCGAGAACTGAACCCGGAATCCGAAACATTTTTTCGGTCCGGTTCTCGTTTCCTAAAATATATGTTTTTTGGTTCTCGGTTCTTTCAGTTTAAAGTCTTTTGATTCGAATCGTACTCGCTCCCTAGTGTCATTTGTCTCGCACCCAATCCTTCCATTTTTTCTTATTAAATTCGGTTAGGGGATTTTGGTTCGTTTAACTCATTTTTTTTATTCCACCCCAAAACTTCAAGCGTAAATAATTTTAAATGACAAACTTTTTATGAAAAACCAGTTTCACCATATTTTTTAAATTTAATTCTCTTTAATATAGTATGCATTATGATATATGAATCTGAACTTTTTTCCAACTTTTGCCGTGTGTTGATTCTCTTGAAATTTTCGGCATTTTAGATTCTAATTTTGACTAGTTTAAAAGCAGAATTTTACAAACACTTAAAACATAAAAATTGTAGGCTTTTTGACCATTCTTTACCCGAAATTTGAATCACTAAAATCCGATATGATATGAGAGAGATATTTTGCGATTAATTACTCGTCTTAGTCATATTTAGCGTATACAAAGTATTATTGATAAAATGCGAAAGATAATTTTCATATAAAAGTGCATTCAAATGCACTAATTGATATATACTGAAATACATCTTTTGTTATTTTTGGTTTTATTTTTAATCGATGAACAAGCAAATGATAAACCCGATGAACATTGTAACTATAATTGATGAACATTATAATTTTAAAATAATTTGATGAACATTATGATTTTTTCTCGAATGATGAACATTGGCGATTTTTTTTTAATACCGATAAACGGTAGAACAAAATTTAAGAGAACAGATGGATAACTTTTTTTTTAATAAACAATACTAACTCGATGAACAAGACTAAGCGATGAGCCGATGAACAACTAACGGATGAACATTGCGATTTTTGAGACAACTGATGAACAATAAAAAAATAATCGATGAACGTTATTTTTTTGGCTACCGTCAACATTATAAAAAACAACCGATGAATAATATAAAAAATAAGCGATGAACTAATGAACACTACTATTTATTTATTTATTTTGGATAATGATAAAAAAAAAAAAAAAAAAAACGAATCGATGAACAGGACCGATTGTGACCTAGCGGATGACCAACGTGATTTTTTTATTTGAAAACCGATGAACATAACTATTTGTTTAAAAAACCGATGAGCAAGTGATGTGGTTAATAGACATTATAATGTAACATCAAAGAAAAGCGATGAACATTATAATGTAACATCAAAGAGAACTAATTGATGAAGTGATGAACATCGAAAGCTTCTAACAAATGAATATTCTGATTTCTTTAAAATAAATGATGAACAAATTTTTAGTGATTAGTAATACTTTATTGATGAACAAATGAACAACTATTTTTATTGATAGACAACACCTTTTATTGATGGGCGATACTTTTTGTAACAAAATTGATGAACATTACTATTTCTTCTAAAAATCACTCTAATTACCAATTCATGACTACTTAATTTATGTGCACCAACCAAACACTCACAGCCAAAAATCAAATCCCAAGAACTCAACAAAATAATTAAAACCAATTGCTCATCAATTAATCGGTTAATATATTCAGTTCCTGATTCACCGATTTTGAACAAGATTAGCTCGATGAACAAAGCGTACATTTAAAAAATTAAAGATTAAAACATCAATTTTTAATCTTACATTAATAAAATAATTAATGATGCGTTACGGTATAAAAATTAGAGCATTTAAAGCAATTTTAACACTAAAATCTAAATTAGACATTTTATCAAACACCTTAATATGACCAATGTGATTAAACGTCATCCTTGACGTGTGATATCTCACCTCATATATTATCGGCTTTGACAATTCAAATTTTGGGTAAAGAATGATCTAAAAGCTACAACTTTCGTATTCTAAGTTTTGCATGATTCTGTCTCTAAGCTATAGAAAATTAAGGTCGAAGATGCCAAAAATACAAGAAAATCATAACCAATTTTATAATCTGAAAATAAAATTTGCGATTCATATGACAAAATTCCCATACCATTTTAAAGATTATTAATTACAGAAATTTTGGTGAAATCGAATTTTTTAAATTAGTTTATGAACCCTTTATATGAAACTTTTTACACTTTTCAATTTGATTCACTTTTTAGTGGATTCGCTACCTTGGTCTTCGATTATTTGATTGTGTAGTTAGGTTTTGTTTTGATATGTCATGGTTTAGATGACTTTGGTACAACAATTATTCTCTGCTCTAATTTTTGTGTTTGTGTTGTGATGTTTTGGTTTTGGTTTTTGATTCGTTATAGATGGCCAGCTTTAATTTAGTTAAGTTTTCCGAGTCAAATGTAATAATCACTTGAGGACAATGATAATTATTTTTCCGAAGTCGTATTCTACGACGAGATATGAATTGAAATTACGTTTATGTCTTTTGTTTGATGCTTGATAATCGAATATTTTTGGTTTGGATTGCTTTAGAGATTAATTTTTAAAGTAGTTTTAAGCTGCTTAAAAGCAACTATACAAAGCTATATTAAAATTAAACTAATGACTAAAGCTAAAAATATTATATAAAAAGCTATGCTTGTCAAGTGGAGGTGAAAAGGTAATTAAGTATGAATAATCAATCAAGCCTGTTTAATTAATGCCCGCCAAAATAAAATTATTTTCTCACAACGTTGGATTATATTGAAAATAATTATTTTTCTTCTTGGTAATAATCACTAGATCTAAATAATTAATTATACAAGACTTTGCCCGTTAAAACAATCAATCAAATATATCTAAAACAATCCGGAATCATTAAATCAATAATCTTGATACAGTTTAAAAACTATTTTCTCCTAGCGTTGGTTTATTTTGAAAAGCAGGTTTCTTTATCTTGGAAATCACTTGATTTAGAAGATTAATTTTCCAAAAAGCTTTTGCCGGTTTGATATAACCAAAAATCAACCTAAGTAACCGAGATTATCAATCAACAATTTCTAAACTTTTCACACTCAACTCAAATCACTACTAACTTAACAAGCATATAAAAATATACTCACTATGCATAACTACTAAACCAACAATAATAATCTCAATAATAATGACCATTTTTCCACTAGAAATATAAGCTAAAGAGAAAGTAAAGAAAATAGAACCAGATCTAACATATGATATACGACTAAAACAATTCGATTTTATAAACTTATCAAATTCTAAAGTTTACTTCTTTATAAGTTTTAATATAACCAAATAATTAATAAAGTTTATGACTTTATTAACTAGTTAACTTATTAGGACTAAAAGCTATAAACTTTAGTAATAAGCTGGTTTATAAAACCCTCAAACTCTCCTTTTTAGGATGAGATAGATCAAATAAGATATAGAAAGCTTATTGATTTAAAAAGGCGAATAAATGGCAAAAAAGTCTATCAAACTTAAGGTCCATTTCAATTAAGGATCTATTCTTTTTCCTCTGCATAAAATGTACTCCAATAATTTTTAGTGCGGATTATATTTTTTATTAATGTTCGTTAACTCACTTTGTTAGTAAATTACATGTTTGGTCATAATTCTGTATAATCATTTCATGCAACATCGAAAACATTTTGAATTTTTTTTTACATGTTTGGTCCTCGAAAAAATTTGAAATAAAAATTACAACTTTGGTCCTCGATTTTGTTTTAAATTGAAAATATTTGAAATTTTAGAAAACTTCAAAAATTTGAATTTTTTGAAAATCCTTTTCGAGTTCGTATAATAATTTTAAAATTTGAAAACTTTTGAAAATTTTCGAAAATTCTTTCAATTCTTATAATCATTTCTTAAAACTATTTTTGAAAATTTTGAAAATTTTGAAATTTTTTAACAAAGTTTGAAAAAATTTTCAAATTTTTTTCCAAGTATTGTTAAAAAAACTTTCAAAATTTTCAAATATGATCATACAAATTTGAGAAGAATTTTCGAAAAATTTTCAATTTTTTTCGAATTTTCAAAAGTGATTATACGAATTTAAAAAGAATTTTCGAAAAATTTTCAAAATTTATCAAATTTTTTTCGAATTTTCAAAAATAACTATACAAATTCGAAAAGGATTTTCGAAAAATTTTCAAAAATTTTTGAAATTTATTTTAAAGTTTTTCGAAATTTTTCAAATTTTTTCGAATTAAAAAAAATTTCGAGGATTAAACATGTAATTTTTATTTTTGAATTTTTTTTTCGAGGACCAAACATGTAAAAAAAATTCAAAAATGTTTTTGGATGTTGCATGAAAGGATTATACGAATTCGAGGACCAGACATGTAATTTACTAACAAAGTGAGTTAACGAACGTTAATAAAAAACACAAATTCGCCAAAAAAATTTGTTGGGTGCCTTTTTATGCAAGAAAAAAGAATAGTGCCTTAATTGAAAATGGACCATAGTCACTAATATATAATTTTCTTCGTCCCCAAGATGACGATCATTACTCATCATATCCGTTCATCATCCCCATCAACCCCAATCATTTTCGATTATCTAATTCATCACCAACCATACCCAACGATTTATGATCATTAGATCTCCCTTCAATCCAAATCCTTTGTTCTCTAATTGATTTTATTTTATTGTTATTTGTATTATCAATTCTGTTCACCATGGTTGTTCAGCGCTCTAAAGAAGATTATACTGCTCGTATTGCTAAATCAATTTATGTCACCAATTTTCCTGATAACGTTGGGTCGAGTAAATTGTGGAAGGCATGTGAGGGATATGGGAAGGTGATTGATGTGTTTATCCCTTATCGTAGATCTAAAGCCGGTAAACGTTTTGCTTTTGTCTGGTTCATTCATGTGATGGACTTAGATCGGTTGGTTGGATATCTCTGTACAATTTGGATAGGTAGTTACCATCTCCATGCTAATGCTGCCCGATTCGAACGTGCTAATAAACCTGTCAAACCCTCGGGGCCTTGTCAATCTAACGGGCATGGTTCCTTTGCTTCGGTTGTTAGAGGTTCTCCAAAACCTAACGATATTGTTGGCCCATTATCTTCCTCACCGCGCTGGTTTTGGACGATTCTTGTGTCGTTGTTCGTGACCTTTCATGTCATGTTATGGGACGTGTGAAAGATATTTGTTCTATCTCTAATTTGCGGATTCTCCTTGCTAAGGAAGGCTTTGAACACGTGAAACTGTCTTTCTTAGGGGGTCTTTGGGCGATGTTAGAATTGGAAAATGTATCTGCTAAACAAAAGTTACTAGAACATGTTGGGGTCAATTCTTGGTTCCAGACTCTTCATAATGCGACTAATGATTTTGTTAGCAGTGAACGGGTAGTTTGGGTGGATATTGAAGGCATCCCTCTTAATGTATGGTCTCGCGAAACGTTTTCCAAGATTGGTAAAAATTGGGAAAGGCGTTGGATATTGAGGATAACTCCGGGTCCTCATTTGCCCGTAAACGTTTGTGTGTTTTAACAAAGCAACCGGGAACTATATTGGAGAAATTTAAGGTGATTTCCAAAGGTAAGGTGTTTATGGTTCGGGCGAAAGAGCTTTTCACTTGGAATACGTGTTTCCTTGAACCTACGGTGTCTGATTATAGTTCAGATGATGAATCAAACCACGGTGCTAAAATTTTTAATGACGGGGTGCAGCTTAGTGATGAGGAGTCTGATGGTGACCGAGAAGTGGATGGTGTTCCCGAGACATATTTCAGGGATAACTCCTTTCCTCAACAGTTCATGGTAACGAGTCGGGCAAACAACAATCTACGGACCCGCTTGGGTTCTATGACTTCTTGAATAAAATTCCCCAAAGGTGTTCGCGATGCGAGTCCTCTTTGTCACATCCTCCCGGTTTTATTCCCGCTACCTCCGAGGCTCATGCTAATGAAGGCGAGGTTCAAGACGTCGCGCCGGTTTTAGACATGACGCGTGACTTCTCCTGTGGTAGATGCTAGGGTTATGGACCATTTACGGAGGTTTATGATTCTTTTAATGAAGAAGCTTCATCCTCTATCCCACGTGCAAATCACAATGGAGGATCTATTCTTGGTGTCTTGGAAGACATGGTTCGGATAGGACGCCTATGGGTTATCGATGGTGGGGTGTGTGAAAGACATGGAACGTACTATCGGCTCACAAGGAGAGGAAGAGGTTCTTTAATGAATATTATTTCTCTTAATATTCAAGGTCTTGGGCATAAGACCAAAAAGGCGTGGTTAACGAGTTAAATATTAAACAGGATCAATTTCTTAGCGTTACAAGAGAAAAAGATGGATAGTGTTTCTCATATGGATGTTAAGTCCCTATGGGAAATTCGAATTATGATTTTGTTGTAAGTGAGTCGCTAGGGAATTCCGGTGGTATTCTTTGTATTTGGGAGGCTTTATTTTCAAGAAAGAATGAGCTACTATTTCGATAATTTTATAGCCATTTATGGTACATGGTCGCCTTGTAATACTAAGGTTCTTATGGTGGCGGTTTACGCCCTCAAAGCACTCGCGTGTAAAAGGGCCCATTGGGAGTATTTATCTTCTCATTACGACAATGGAACGCGAAGCTATTGTTATGGGTGACTTTAATGAGGTTCGGTCTATGGATGAAAGACTTGGTTCGGCTTTTGATGTTTATAGTGCGCGCGTTTGACCGTTCATCTTCTCTTCGGTCTTGTGGATGTTAAATTGGAGGATACTGCTCACTTGGTCACATCCCTTAGCCTAAAAATGAGTAAATTAGACCGCTTTCTTGTCACGGAAGGTATTTTCTCGCTTTATCCGCCTACTTCACCTTTGTGTCTTGACCGTCACATGTCCGATCATAGACCTATCGCTTTGAAAGATTCGCCTTCGACTTTGGTCCAATTCCGCCCGCTTTTACCACTCTGGTTAAAGATGGAGGATTCGATTCGATGGTGGAGCAAGCATGGTTGTCCTTCTCTCATACTGATTCCAATAGTTTGGTCAGATTCAAAAAGAAGTTGCAGGATCTTAAGTCTATTATCCGAGTTTGGGTCAAGGAAAAAAAATCCATCTCCACAGCATGAAGACTGATTTAAGGAACGATTTAAAGGCTATTGAAAGGGGAAACGTTTCTGATGATATCCTTCTCAAACGGATGGAGCTTAAACGTCAGCTTCATGATATTAATCTTATGGAGGCTAATGAATTGGCCCAAAAATCTAAATTAAATGGGCCATTGAAGGCGACGAGAATACAAAAATTTTTCATGGCATTATTAATAAGAAAAGGTCTCAATTGTCGATCCGTGGTATCTTTGTCGATGGCTCTTGGTGTACTGATCCGAGTACTGTGAAGGAGGAGTTTAAGTATCACTTTCAAGCTAGATTCCAAAGAACTGCCATGGCCGCTTTCAATCTTAATGTTCCCGCCCAAAATGTTTGTCTTCGATCGGTGGAGGAGCTGACGAGATGTTTCGAGATGTGAAATCAGAGGGTCGTTTGGAGTTGTGGTGCAAATAAGTCTCCGGTCCCGACGGATACACGTCAATTCTTTAGAAAATATTTGAGTTTTATTGGGCCGGATCTGTGTGACGCGGTCGTTCAATTTTTTAAGTCGGGGTATGTTTCCAAGGGGGTGCAACTCATCTTTCATTGCCTTAATTCCTAAAGTCACTGACGCCAAGTTTTTTTTTGGGTAAAAGGGTTAATTCACCCCGGTAAAATTCATTACTCCAAAAAACGTTAAGGTACATAGGATGAGGGTGATATCCCTCACCTCAGTCCCTTAGGACACTTACAAACGCTAATATAAGAATGAAACACCATTCCTATAACTTACAAAAAATGAACCTACCAATAATGACAAAAGAACATAAAACATTACAATACTACTCAAGAAACGCACTTTAGCCTTCTAAATCATTATGGAGGTCCACCTTAGCTTCCATGAAGAATCCACATATAATATGTCATGAATGAGCACACAAAGTCCACAAATCCATATCATAGGAATCCTCCAACTTACCACAAGTCCAAGTATCCACCATCAAGCATGTACATACAAAGACTTGTACCGACACAATGCATACCAATACACACTTACACGAGCATAGAATCATCAAATGCAGAAAAAAAAGTCCCTCCAAACATTGGAATCAAGATGACCAAAATGCTCACGAACTTCAAAGAACCACGACCATAGTGAGCAGCTCTATTCTTCAAAAAACTACATCTCATAGCTCTTGAGCGCACCACCAACATACACGAACACAAATCTTAATAACCAAACATAGATTCTATTCTGGTCGTACCAAATAACCAGCTCCAACATACAATCCAAATAGGGTTTACATAAAACCTTATCGTCCATAATCATCAAATACAAGCAGATCGAGGCATAAAGTTCCACCAAAAAACCCTAACTCACAATTAGACTAACACCAGCAGCATACCAATGATGATACATCAATCAGTGAACCAATAATAGGCTATAATAGCCCTAACTTACAGATCCCTCGTATCACGAACCAAAGATTGAATCCCAACGCACTGTGTTTGCTAAGATACGAATCAAATAAGGTTTAATGAGACCCAAACGTCCGGAAAAACCTTTCGTGACCGTGAAATAAAACATAAACGTGCTGGTCATTACAATCGATTAGGGTTTTGAATAAGATTACCCAAAACTTAACTTACATATCTCCAAACCCATGTACATAACCACCAACATCGATCATGAACATACAAGCAACAATAAACCTTAACATGGGTTAACGTATGCGTACAAGCTTAGACCTCCACACTAAACAACAAAACCCTAACACGGGTTTACTTTCAAGATGAATATGTGTTGAATACGATCTACTAGAAAACCAATGGCGCGATTATATAAAGGAGTCGATTTAGAAAACCAAACCGACATGAGTGATTCACAATCGCCTAAAATGATTAACGAAACCCTAATCGAAGCAAACCACCATTAAAGGCAATGATTGAACAAAAGTGAATTTAGGGTTTGGAAAATCAAACAACCCACCACCGCCACTTCTAAGATATTAAACACAATCCACAAATCGTATTGCATACCCGTGAAGGGTAGAGAGGACGATTGTGTTTGGATTATGGCGGATTTGAGAAAAGTGGCGGCCGGAACCTAGAGAGAGAGAAAAGCAATTAGGGTTTTTATCGTTGTTTATGATGTGTGTACTGACGCCAAGTTTGTTAATGACTTTAGACCTATTAGTTTGATTGGTAGCGTTTATAAGGTGATCACGAAAATTCTAGCTAATCGTTTGGCTATGGTAATTTCCGACCTAGTCTCGGAGACTCAATCGGCATTTGTTGCCAATAGACAAATATTGGACGGCCCTTTTATGTTAAACGAGGTTCTAAATTGGTGTAAATGCAAAAGGAAGCAAGCTTTGTTTTTCAAAGTTGATTTTGCTAAGGCGTACGGCTCGGTTCGATGGGATTACCTTTTAGATATTCTTCAAGCTTTTGGATTCGGTTTGAATTGGTGTAGGTGGATCCGAGGTACTTTTACTTCCGCCATGGCTTCTATTTTGGTTAATGGTAGTCCGACGTCAGAGTTTCCTCTTTGCTGCGGCTTGAAGCAAGGTGATCCGTTTGCCCCTTACCTCTTCATTCTTATCATGGAGTCACTTCACTTATCTTTCTCCCGTGTTGTAAATGATGGGATGTTTAAAGGTATTCAATTGCATGGTTTGGTTAACATTTCTCATCTATTTTACGCCGATGACGCCATGTTCATAGGTGAATGGTCCGATCCGAACTTACATACTATTATTGATGTTCTCAATCGTTTCCATCTCGCCGTCGGGCTTAAGATCAATATTGTTAAAAGTTAAGTTTTGGGTGTCGGGTTCCTCGAATATTGTTTTGCAGCGGCAAACAGAATCGGTGTGATGTCTTGCACACTCCTTTTCGGTATCTTGAGTGACGGTTGGGGATACTATGTCTCGGAAGTCACTTGGGTTGGCTTGGTGAACAAGCTCCAATCTCGACTTTCAAAATGGAAGGTTAAAACCCTCTCCATCGGTGGTAGATTGACTCTCCTCAAATCCGTTCTTGGTGCGTCCCCTATTTATTTTATGTCTATCTTTAAGGTTCCCGGTAAATTGGTAATTTCACATTAGTTAAATAATTTCGGGGCAGTAGGGCCCACTAATATGTTTAGCTCATTCAATTACCTTCCGAGGGACATAAAAATCGAGTCGTGATCATTTGCGGTTTAGAAGTAACGGTAGATTTAGACGGGAAAACTTAAATAAAAGAAACGTAAACACTTATACGACTTCACAAATGTTAAGTATCCAAGCATAATTGGTGTAATAACTATACAAGGCATGTTTATACATTCACATCGTTATTTTAGAACCTAAGACTCAACACATATTCTAGGTTGCGTAGAGGTTTCTCGCTTATCCATCGATTCGTTATACATTGGATATCATTTATTAAGGTGAGTTCGTAGCCCCACTTTTACTCGTTTAAATTACTTTACAAACTCTTTAGGGGAAATACATGCTCAACTACTTGCTTTAACAAATACAAATACTCAAAACATTTACACTTTTATGCTACGCTATACTTTTTATACTTGATTGCATAATACTTGATAACATTTATACTTGATTGCATTACACTTGATTGCATTATACTTGATTGCGTTATATACTTGATTGCGTTATACTTGATTATACTAAACTTGAAAGTCTCCCAACATACGGAGCAGTCCCTGCTCGCATGATAAGTCTCCTTGGATAACACATGCATTGGGTTTCGAGATGAAGTAAAACCAATGCTATTACTTTCCTTGTGAGCAACACAAAGTCTCCTTGGACAACACATGCATTGGGTTTCGGAGATGAAGTAGAACCAATGCTATTCCACTGCTTGTGAGCATTATACCCACTTGAGGTTTCTGTAGATGGAATGGAGACTCATGGCTAATTGCATAAGTTTTGATGCACGTGTACGTGATCAATATACTAGTTACATACTTAAAACATTTATACTTTTAACTACTATGATACATGCATACATGATTGACGTACTATTTTTAGCGGTGGTTGTAAACACACAGTTGCAAGTTTTGTATGGGCGGAACTTGGGCCGAGTGGATTTACAATGCCTTTGCTGTGTGAACATTCTTTAAAGGCTTTTCAACTTATTCAAAACAACCTCTATGAACTCACCAACCATTGTGTTCACACTTTAGCATGTTTATCTCAGGTCAATAAGGCGATAGCTATTGCATGGAACTTTGAGTCGCATGACATATTTTGAAGACTTACGCTTTTATAATTTACCATTCGAAACATTTTGTAAACATTTATATATTATACTTTGGGACCTCATTGTTTGTAACTCTGATTTCATTAATCGAATGGTAACTTTTCAAAATGTCTCATTTAGAGGTCGTTTTCTATAACTTGTACTTTGTATTATGAAGTAGCACCCCAATGACACAATCTTCCGCTGCGATATTTTAGGGGTGTTACAGATTGGTATCAGAGCATTGGTTATAGAGAACTAGGTTGCATTTAGAGCCTAGACTATAACTACTATATACGTTACCTTCCTCCCTATCACCTTGCACACTAAATTATACATAGCCTGATCACCTAAGAGAGATTTCTATGAACTGACTGAAACACTGAACATCATATGAGTCGATTAGTCCAAGCATTGCATAGTTACATCTAAATTATACATAGCCTGATCACCTATGTCTAATTCAGGAAGAATCATGCAATGAAGGAAGTATTAGTCTCATATGTGTAAGCAATTCCATAATTGAGCCAAACTTTCAAAAGACTTTCTTCAAAACCACTTGTTTCCTAGCTTGATTCTAGTGACAGTTCTTGTCTGAAGAGTTACGAAAATCAAGCTAAGAGTCAAGTTGTTAAACCGATTTAGCCTAATCGCATGACAGTTCTTGTCTGATGAGTTGTGGGATTAAGTAAAAATCGGTTACCTATAGGTCTTTTGAGGGTTATGCTCAAGTATGGGAAAGTTTGCCTCATCAAACCTAGCCATAAGAGAGTATGTCTTTAGAACGGACAATAGTCGCGATAGTCACAAGAACGTACCTAATAAGATAAGAAACCCATATACATGAGCTTTGACGTAATCCCTTAGACTATGCACACTGTAAGTAGTGAACATCAACAGAACTTCGGGACGAAGTTCTCTTTTAAGGGGTAGGTACTGTAACAATTGGCATTTTCGAGAATTTACTATTCACTTTCACTATTCATCCCATAAAAATTTTATTTCACATTCTCGTAAGATAAATTATTTTAGTAATGACCGAGAGTTGGACAATCGTTAGATCATTTTCGCAAAGTTATTAAGAAAACATCGTCTTAGAGTTTCATTTTGGTCGAACACCATTTCAACATCCAGCATAACGAAAACCGCCTCGACAATTTTCCCTCATCGATTAATTTTAGATCACTCATAATTAATTAGAGAATTTTAAGATTTCTTTTAAATGTTACCAAATAAACCCCGAGTCAGTATGAGACTAAACTTACGTTTTAAACAAATCTCGTAGACCCGCACTTAACCATTCTCGCACTGTATTTCCTAAGACGTTTAGACACTTTTACATTTTTGGAAAATTCAAACATATTTCCTCCTCCTTTGACCATAAAAATTAACCTTGTATCGTTCTACATTTTGCTTAAATCAGCGTAACTTTTAGACTTCACGATAAGCGCTAAGTTATCCACGCGTTTACTAAAACCACATTTTGACATCTCATATCACTTTTAGACTAATTTTAGTCTACTCTAAATAAATTCACGGTCATTTCCACGAAATCTCGTTCTTTTCGATAAATTGCGAATTTATGCGTTTTAAGCCTACGTTTTCGGTTTTAGCAATTAAGCAACCCGATAGAACGTATCACTAATCTAATATGCTTATATAGAGTATATTGATAAGTTTTAACATATTTATAAGATTCATATTATTTGGATACCCGATTTTAAGTTTCGTGACTTTACGGCTTACATAACGGGTCCAAAACTCGCTCCATAAACAAGATAATACCAAGCAACTCATATCTTGTCATCTTAGATAGGCATTGAACGAAATTTAAGCCACATGGGGCGTTTTTGTTGTGATGACTAAGTGAAGATAGAAGCTTACCTAGGAAGATACATGCATGTGCTAAGTTACTTAAGTCTTAGAAATATCCTAAGTCTTGCACCTCCTCATCTTGCTATAAAAGGAACTCATTTTTCTCCCTTTCTTCTCCATTTAAACGCCTAACAACAATTCACAACACCTTGATTCTTTAATCTTCAAACTACAAGTTATATATCAAAGTTCAAGGCCTAGTTATTCCCTACATGATTCAAGAGTTTGTTTGGTGATTCCATGGTTGGATTAGGAGCTATACAAGGTGAAAAGGGCTGAGTTAGAAGTGTTCTTACAAGGTTAGATCAATCCTACCAAGGGTTAGCATGATGTGTTAAGGATTTGGAAGCACGGGTTCATATTGAAAGGGTTTAGGTTTTAGTGTCCTAGTTCTTGGTTCTTGATTTGTTTCATCACAAGGATTGTAAGCAAACTCTTATGTTATCATTTGCTTACTGTATTATACTAGTATTTTAGGTATGTTACATGTTCTATATGCTTATTATACTTGATTACGCTTGGATAATCGGACTAAAACACTAGAAACATCGTAAGGACTTATATTGCAAAAAGAACCTAAGCAGGGGTTGTAAACGTAAATTCAGGTAAAATCTTGGGTGAGAAAGTTAAGTAATTACATAGGATTATAGATCTATGTCTTGTGGTCGTTTCTCCGGGTGGCTCGTGCAGTAACTCATCCCGATGAATAAACTAGAGCCAAAACGGCTAAACGTGTCCAAATGTGAGTAATGATTTCAAACGGTAAAACTCATAAAACTTGCATGTAACCAACTATTGGTTAAAGAATAAAAGTTGTAGCTAACACCCTAACTTGAACGTGGCGCTGGCGTGCGTTAAACGGAGTTGAGAACTTGACTTATGACCAAAAGCGTGAGACGGTTTCGCTGATTGAAATAACTAGTACATTCAAGGGTAAATTGGTAATTTCACATTAGTTAAATAATTTCGGGGCAGTAGGGCCCACTAATCTGTTTAGCTCATTCAATTACCTTCCGAGGACATAAAAATCGAGTCGTGATCATTTGCGGTTTAGAAGTAACGGGTAGATTTAGACGGGAAAACTTAAATAAAAAACGTAAACACTTATCGACTTCACAAATGTTAAGTATCCAAGCATAATTGGTGTAATAACTATACAAGGCATGTTTATACATTCACATCGTTATTTTAGAACCTAAGACTCAACACATATTCTAGGTTGCGCGTAGAGGTTTCTCGGCTTATCAATCGATTCGTTATACATTGGATATCATTTATTAAGGTGAGTTCGTAGCCCCACTTTTACTCGTTTAAATTACATTACAAACTCTTTGGGGGAGATACATGCTTAACTACTTGCTTTTACACATACAAATACTAAAAACATTTATACTTTTATGCTACGCTATACTTTTTATACTTGATTGCATAATGCTTGATAGCATTTATACTTGATTGCATTACACTTGATTGCATTATATTGATTGCTTGATTGCGTTATACTTGATTATACTAAACTTGAAAGTCTCCCAACATACACGGCGGTCCCTCGTTCGCATGATAAGTCTCCATGGATAACACATGCATTGGGTTTCGGAGATGAAGTAAAACCAATGCTATTACTTTCCTTGTGAGCAACACAAAGTCTCCTTGGACAACACATGAATTGGGTTTCGGAGATGAAGTAGAACCAATGCTATTACACTCCTTGTGAGCATCATACCCACCTGAGGTTTCTGGAGATGGAGTGGAGACTCATGGTTAATTGCATAAGTTTTGATGCACGTGTACGTGATCAATATACTAGTTACATACTTAAAACATTTATACTTTTAACTATTATGATACATGCATACATGATTGACGTACTATTTTTAGCAGTGGGTTGTAAACACACAGGTTGCAAGTTTTGTATGGGCGGAACTTGGAACTGAATGGATTTACAATGCCTTTGTTGTGTGAACATTCTTTAATGGCTTTTTAACTTATTCAAAACAAACTCTGTGAACTCACCAACCATTGTGTTGACACTTTAGCATGTTTATCTCAGGTCAATAAGGCGATAGCTATTGCATGGAACTTAGAGTCGCATGACATATTTTGAAGACTTACGCTTTTACAATTTACCATTCGAAACATTTTGTAAACATTTATATATTATACTTTGGGACCTCATTGTTTGTAACTCGATTTCATTAATCGAATGGTAACTTTTCAAACGTCTCATTTAGAGGTCGTTTTCTATAACGTGTACTTTGTATTATGAAGTAGCACCCCAATGACACAATCTTCCGCTGCGATATTTTGGGGTGTTACATAATTGGTCTTCGAGTTGAGATCCTTGCAAAGTGAAAAATTAAAAGTTTAGAAAGTTTATCACTTGAGTGTCATGTAGGGGTGAGCAAATGGACCGAGAACCGAACCGGAACCGAGAACCAAACCGGAACCGTCCCGACCCGAACCGCAATTTAGAACCGCGGTCCGGTTCTCGGTTCTTCAATATTGCAAATTTCGGTTCTCGGTTCGGTTCGGTTCGGAACCGCGGGTATCGGTTCTGGAACTGAAGAACCACACAATTTTCAAAATTTAGAAAAATATTGTATTAATATTGATTATATTTTGTTAGTGTTGAATATAATATATGTCATCAACATTTAGAAAAAATATACTTATAGAACCTCGAATATTGTCACTAATTTTGTCATTAGGTTTTTCGAATATTATCAGTGAAGGATAAAGTTTGTAGGTTTCATGAACATTTTTACACACAAAAAGAAATGATACCAACATAATGACCAGTTTATAAATCGACTAATCAGTGACCATTTTGTACCTTTGTATCTAAGTATGCCTAGTGATAGTTTAGGATTGGGATGATGTTCGATTATTTTCAATATGAATGAATTAAATTCCTGTGGTTTGCTAGTAACAATTTTGATTATGCAATTCACTACTGAAATAACTTATAAAAGGTTTTGTTGGTTGATGAACGTGTTAAGTATAAGACCGTTCAATATTATTTATGATTTAGACTTAGATTAGTGCAAATACGTAAAGTAAATTTTGGGTGCTTTTTGAAAAATTTGCCGTTCTAATGGGGTAGAACCGAAATACCCGAACCGAACCCGAGAACCGAACCGGAACCGAAACATTTTTTCGGTCCAGTTCTCGGTTCCTAAAATATGTGTTTTTTGGTTCTCGGTTCTTTCGGTTCCGTGCGGTTCTGGAATCGTGCTCACCCCTAGTGTCATTTGTCTCCCACCCAATCCTTCCATTTTTTCTTATTAAATTCGGTTAGGGGGATTTTGGTTCGTTTAACTCATTTTTTTATTCCACCCCAAAACTTCAAACGTAAATAATTTTTAAACGACAAACTTTTATGAAAAACCGATTTCACCATATTTTTTTTTAAATTTAATTCTCTTTAATATAGTATGCATTATGATATATGAATCTCAACTTTTTTTTCCAACTTTTTAAGTGGGTGTTGATTTTCTTGAAATTTTCGGCATTTTATATTCTAATTTTGACTAGTTTAAAAGCCGAATTTTACAAAACTTAAAACATAAAAATTGTAGGCTTTTGACCATTCTTTACCCAGAAATTTGAATCACTCAAATCCGATATGATATGAGAGAGATATTGCACGTTAATTATACATCTTTGGCATATTTAGTGCATACAAAGTGTTTGATAAAATGCGTAAAAGATAATTTTCTTATAAAAAGTGCATTCAAATGCACTAATTGATATACCAAAATACATCTTTTGTTATTTTTGGTTTATTTTTAACTGATGAACAAGCAAATGATAAACTGATGAACATTGTAACTATAACTGATGAACATTATGATTTTTTTTGAATACCGATAAACTGATGAACAAAATTTAAGAGAACTGATGGATAACTTTTTTTTATTAATGAACAATACTAACTGATGAACAAGACTAAGCGATGAACTGATGAAAAACTAACAGATAAACATTGCGATTTCTTTTAGACAGCTGATGAACAATAGCAAAAATAAGCGATGAACGTTATTTTTGAAAACCTTGAACATTATAAAAAAAACAATCGATGAATAATATAAAAATAAGCGATGAATAATATAAAAATAATCGATGAACTAATGAACATTATTATTTATTTATTTATTTTGGAAAATGATAAAAAAAAAAAAAAAAAAAAAAAAAAAAAAAGCGATGAACAAGACTGATTGTGACCTAACTGATGACCAACGTGATTTTTTTATTTGGAAAACTGATGAACAACACTATTTGTTTAAAAAAACCGATGAACAAGTGATGTAACTAATGAACATTATAATGTAACATCAAAGAAAACTGATGAACATTATAATGTAACATCAAAGATAACTAATTGATGAAGTGATGAACATTGTGACTTTAACAGATGAACATTGCGATTTCTTTAAAATAAATGATGAACAAATTTTTTTATTGATGACCAATACTTTTATTGATGAACAAATGAACAACTATTTTTATTGATGAACAACACCTTTTGTTGATGAACGATACTTTTTTGTAACAAAATTGATGAACATTACTATTTCTTCTAAAATTCACTCTAATTACCAATTCATGACTATTTAATTGATGCACACCAACCAAACACTCACAACCAAAAATCAAATCCCAAGAAATCAACAAAATAATTAAAAACCAATTGTTCATCAATTAATCAGTTAATATGTCTTGTTCATCAATTCATCAGTTTTGAACAAGATTAACTGATGAACAAAACGTACATTTAAAAAAATTAAAGATTAAAAAACATCAATTTTTTAATCTTACATTAATAAAATAATTAATGATGCGTTCTGGTATAAAAATTAGAGCATTTAAAGCAATTTTAACACTAAAAATCTAAGCTAGACATTTTATCAAACACCTTGTGTGCAACAAATATGACTAAAACGTCATCCTTGACGTGTGATATCTCACTCATATGTTATCGGCTTTGAGCAATTCAAATTTCTGGGTAAAGAATGACCGAAAAGCTACAACTTTCGTATTCTAAGTTTTGCATGATTCGGTCTCTAAGCTATAGAAAATTAAGGCCGAAGATGCCAAAAAATACAAGAAAATCATAACCAATTTTATAATCTGAAAATAAAGTTGCGATTCATATGACAAAATTCATACCATTTTAAAGAGAATTAAATTAAAAAATTTTGGTGAAATCGAATTTTTGTAAATTCGTTTGTGAACCACCGTATGGCTTTTACACTTTTCAATTTGATTCACTTTTTAGTGGATTCGCTACCTTGGTCTTCGATTGGTGATTGTGTAGTTGGGTTTTGTTTTGATATGTCATGGTTTAGGTGACTTTGGTACAACAATTGTTCTGCTCCAATTTTTGTGTTGTGTTGTGATGTTTTGGTTTTGGATTTTGATTCGTTATAGATGAGCGGTTTAATTTAGTTAAGTTTTCCGTCAAATGTAATAATCACTTGAGGACAATGATAATTATTTTCCGGAGTCGTATTCTCTGACGAGATATGAATTGAAATTCGTTTATGTCTTTTGTTTGATGCTTGATAATCGAATATTTTTGGTTTGGATTGCTTTAGAGATTAATTTTGAAACCGATTTTAACTGTTTAAAAGCAACTATTTTAAGCTATATTAAAATTAAACTATTGACAAAAGCTAAAAATATTATATAAAAAGCTATGCTTGTCAAGTGAGGTGAAAAGGTAATTAAGTATGAATAATCAATTAAGCCCGTTTAATTAATACCCGTCAAAATAAAATTATTTTCTCACAACGTTGGATTATATTGAAAATAATTATTTTTCTTCTTGGTAATAATCACTAGATCTAAATAATTAATTATACAAGACTTTTGCCCGTTAAAACAATCAAGCAAATATATCTAAAAACAATCCGGAAATCATTAATCAATAATCTTCGATACCCGTTTAAAAAACTATTTTCTCACAACGTTGGTTTATTTTGAAAACAGTTCTTTATCTTGGAAATCACTTGATTTAGAAGATTAATTTTCCAAACGGCTTTTGCCGGTTTGATATAACCAAAAATCAACCTAAGTAACCGAAGATTATCAATCAACAATTTCTAAGCTTTTCACACTCAACGCAAATCACTACTCACTTAACAAGCATATAAAAATATACTCACTATGCATAACTACTAAACCAACAATAATAATCTCAATAATAATGACCATTTTCCACTAGAAATATAAGCTAAAGAGAAAGTAAAGAAAATAGAACCCGATCTAACATATGATCGACTAAAACCACCCGATTTTATAAACTTATCAAATTCTAAAGTTTACTTCTTTATAAGTTTTAATATAACCAAATAATTAATAAAGTTTGTGACTTTATTAACTAGTTAGCTTATTAGGACTAAAAAGCTATAAACTTTAGTAATAAGCTAGTTTATAAAACCCTTAAGCTCCTCGCCTTAGGATGAGATGAATCAAATAAGATATGGAAAGCTTATTGATTTAAAAAGGGGCAAATGGCACAAAAAGGTACCAAACTTATGGTCCATTTCAATTAAGGTACTATTCTTTTTTCCTTGCATAAAAATGTACCCAACAAATTTTTTTGGCGGGTTTGTGTTTTTTTATTAATGTTCGTTAACTCACTTTGTTAGTAAATTACATGTTTGGTCCTCGAATTCGTATAATCATTTCATGCAACATCCAAAAACATTTTTGAATTTTTTTTTACATGTTTGGTCCTCGAAAAAAAATTTTAGAAATAAAAATTACAAGTTTGGTCCTCGATTTTGTTTTAAATTTGAAAACTATTTGAAATTTTTAGAAAAACTTCAAAAACTTTTGAATTTTTTCGAAAATCCTTTTCGAATTCGTATAATAATTTTTAAAATTTGAAAATTTTTGAAAAATTTTCGAAAATTGTTTTCGAATTCGTATAATCATTTTTTAAAATTATTTTTGAAAATTTTGAAATTTTTTTAACAAAGTTTGAAAAAAAAAATTTGAAAAGTTTTGAAAGAATTTTCAATTTTTTTTTCCAAACATTGTTAAAAAAAACTTTCAAAATTTTCGAAAAGAATTTTCAAAATTTTTCAAAATTTTCAAATATGATCATACAAATTTGAAAAGAATTTTCGAAAAAATTTTATTTTTTTTCAAATTTTCAAAAGTGATTATACGAATTTAAAAAGAATTTTCGAAAAATTTTCAAAATTTATCAAATTTTTTTCGAATTTTCAAAAATAATTATACAAATTCGAAAAGGATTTTCGAAACATTTTCAAAATTTTTTGAAATTTATTTTAAAATTTTTCGAAATTTTTCAAATTTTTTCGAATTAAAAAAAATTTCGAGGATTAAACATGTAATTTTTATTTTTGAATTTTTTTTTCGAGGACCAAACATGTAAAAAATTCAAAAATGTTTTGGATGTTGCATGAAAGGATTATACTAATTCGAGGACCGTATATGTAATTTACTAACAAAGTGAGTTAACGAACGTTAATAAAAAACCCAAATTCGCCAAAAAAATTTGTTGGGTACCTTTTTATGCAAGAAAAAAGAATAGTACCTTAATTGAAAATGGACCATAGTCACTAATATATAATTTTCTCCGTCCCCAAGATGGCGATCATTACTTCTGTCATATCCGATCATCATCCCCATCAACCCCAATCATTTTCGATTATCTAATTCATCACCAACCATACCCAACGATTTATGATCATTAGATCTCCCTTCAATCCAAATCCTTTGTTCTCTAATTGATTTTATTTTATTGTTATTTGTATTATCAATTCTGTTCACCATGGTTGTTCAACGCTCTAAAGAAGATTATATTGCTCGTATTGCTAAATCAATTTATGTCACCCAATTTTCCTGATAACGTTGGGTCGAGTAAATTGTGGAAGGCATGTGAGGGATATGGGAAGGTGATTGATGTGTTTATCCCTTATCGTAGATTTAAAGCCGGTAAACGTTTTGCTTTTGTCTGGTTCATTCATGTGATGGACTTAGATCGGTTGGTTGGATATCTCTGTACAATTTGGATAGGTAGTTACCATCTCCATGCTAATGCTGCCCGATTCGAACGTGCTAATAAACCTGTCAAACCCTCGGGGCCTTGTCAATCTAATGGGCATGGTTCCTTTGCTTGGTTGTTAGAGGTTCTCCAAAACCTAACGATATTCTTGGCCCATTATCTTCCTCACCGGCGTTGGTTTTGGACGATTCTTGTGTCGTTGTTCGTGACCTTTCATGTCATGTTATGGGACGTGTGAAAGATATTTGTTCTATCTCTAATTTGCGGATTCTCCTTGCTAAGGAAGGCTTTGAACACGTGAACTTGTCTTTCTTAGGGGTCTTTAGGCGATGTTAGAATTGGAAAATGTATACGCTAAACAAAGTTACTAGAACATGTTGGGGTCAATTCTTGGTTCGAGACTCTTCATAATCGACTAATGATTTTGTTAGCGGTGAGCGGGTAGTTTGGGTGGATATTGAAGGCATCCCTCTTAATGTATGGTCTCGCGAAACGTTTTCCAAGATTGGTAAAAAATGGGGAAAGGCGTTGGATATTGAGGATAACTTCGGGTCCTCATTTGCCCGTAAACGTTTGTGTGTTTTAACAAAGCAACCGGGAACTATATTGGAGAACTTTAAGGTGATTTCCAAAGGTAAGGTGTTTATGGTTCGGGCAAAAGAGCTTTTCACTTGGAATACGTGTTTCCTTGAACCTACGGTGTCTGATTATAGTTCAGATGATGAATCAAACCACGGTGCTAAAATTTTTAATGACGGGGTGCAGCTTAGTGATGAGGAGTCTGATGGTGACCGAGAAGTGGATGGTGTTCCCGAGACATATTTCAGCGATAACTCCTCTCCTCAACAGGTTCATGGTAACGAGTCGGGCAAACAACAATCTACGGACCCGTTTGGGTTCTATGACTTGCTTAATAAAATTCCCCCTAAAGGTGTTCGCGATGTGAGTCCCTCTTTGTCACATCCTCCCTGTTTTATTCCTGCTACCTCTGAGGCTCATGATAATGAAGGTGAGGTTCAAGACGTCGGGCCTGGTTTTAGACATGACGCGGTGACTTCTCCCAGGGTAGATGCTAGGGTTATGGACCATTTACAGGAGGTTTATGATTCTTTTAATGGAGAAGCTTCATCCTCTATCCCACGTGCAAATCACAATGGAGGATCTATTCTTGGTGTCTTGGAAGACATGGTTCGGATAGGACAGTCTATGGGTTATCAGATGGTGGGGTGTGTGAAAGACATGGAACGTACTATCGGCTCACAAGGAGAGGAAGAGGTTCTTTAATGAATATTCTTTCTCTTAATATTCAAGGTCTTGGGCATAAGACCAAAAAGGTGTGGATTAAGGAGTTAAATATTAAACATAGGATCAATTTCTTAGCGTTACAAGAGAAAAAGATGGATAGTGTTTCTCATATGGATGTTAAGTCCCTATGGGGAAATTCGAATTATGATTTTGTTGTAAGTGAGTCGCTAGGGAATTCCGGTGGTATTCTTTGTATTTGGGAGGCTTCTATTTTCAAGAAAGAATGAGCTACTATTTCTGATAATTTTATAGCCATTTATGGTACATGGTTGCCTTGTATTACTAAGGTTCTTATGGTGGCGGTTTACGCTCCTCAGCAGCTTGCGTGTAAAAGGGCCCATTGGGAGTATTTATCTTCTCTGTTACGACAATGGAACGGCGAAGCTATTGTTATGGGTGACTTTAATGAGGTTCGGTCTATGGATGAAAGACTTGGTTCGGCTTTTGATGTTTATAGTGTGCGGCGTTTTGACCGGTTCATCTTCTCTTCTGGTCTTGTGGATGTTAAATTGGAGGGATACTCGTTCACTTGGTCACATCCCTCAGCCTAAAAAATGAGTAAATTAGACCGTTTTCTTGTCACGGAAGGTATTTTCTCGTTTTATCCGTCTACTTCAGCCTTGTGTCTTGACCGTCACATGTCTGATCATAGACCTATCGTTTTGAAAGATTCGCCTTCTGACTTTGGTCCAATTCCGTTCCGTTTTTACCACTCCTGGTTAAAGATGGAGGGATTCGATTCGATGGTGGAGCAAGCATGGTTGTCCTTCTCTCATCTTGATTCCAATAGTTTGGTCGATTCAAAAGAAGTTGCGGGATCTTAAGTCTATTATCCGAGTTTGGGTCAAGGAAAAAATCCATCTCCACACATGAAGGCGATTTAAGGAGCGATTTAAAGGCTATTGAAAGGGAAAGCGTTTACGATGATATCCTTCTCAAACGGATGGAGCTTAAACGTCAGCTTCATGATATTAATCTTATGGAGGCTAATGAATTGGCCCAAAAATCTAAAATTAAATGGGCCATTGAAGGCGACGAGAATACAAAATTTTTTCATGGCATTATTAATAAGAAAAGGTCTCAGTTGTCGATCCGTGGTATCTTTATCGATGGCTCTTGGTGTACTGATCTGAGTACTGTGAAGGAGGAGTTTAAGTATCACTTTCAAGCTAGATTCCAGCAACCGTGCCATGGCCGTTTCAATCTTAATGTTCCCTTCCAAAAATGTTTGTCTTCTGATCAGGTGGAGGAGCTGGACAGGGATGTTTCGAGATGTGAAATCCGTAGGGCTGTTTGGAGTTGTGGTGCAAATAAGTCTCCGGTCCTGACGGATACACGTCAATTCTTTAGAAAATATTTGAGTTTTATTGGGCCGGATCTGTGTGACGCGGTCGTTCAATTTTTAAGTCGGGTATGTTTCCAGGGGTGCAACTCATCTTTCATTGCCTTAATTCCTAAAGTCACTGACGCCAAGTTTTTTGGGTAAAGGGTTAATTCACCCGGTAAAATTCATTACTCTAAAAAACGTTAAGGTACATAGGATGAGGGTGATATCCCTCACCTCAGTCCCTTAGGACACTTACAAACGCTAATATAAGAATGAAACACCATTCCTATAACTTACAAAAAATGAACCTACCAATAATGACAAAAGAACATAAAACATTACAATACTACTCAAGAAACGCACTTGAGCCTTCTAAATCATTATGGCGGTCCACCTTAGCTTCCATGAAGAATCCACATATAATATGTCATGAATGAGCACACAAAGTCCACAAATCCATATCATAGGAATCCTCCAACTTACCACAAGTCCAAGTATCCAGCCATCAAGCATGTACATACAAAGACTTGTACCGACACAATGCATACCAATACACACTTACACGAGCATAGAATCATCAAATGCAGAAAAAAAAAAGTCCCTCCAAACATTGGAATCAAGATGACCAAAATGCTCACGAACTTCAAAGAACCACGACCATAGTGAGCGACTCTATTCTTCAAAAACTACATCTCATAGCTCTTGGCGCACCACCAACATACACGACCACAAATCTTAATAACCAAACATAGATTCTATTCTGGTCGTACCAAATAACCAGCTCCAACATACAATCCAAATAGGGTTTACATAAAACCTTATCGTCCATAATCATCAAATACAAGCAGATCGAGGCATAAAGTTCCACCAAAAAACCCTAACTCACAATTATACTAACACCAGCAGCATACCAATGATGATACATCAATCAGTGAACCAATAATAGGCTATAATAGCCCTAACTTACAGATCCCTCGTATCACGGACCAAAGATTGAATCCCAACGCACCAGGTTTGCTAAGATACGAATCAAATAAGGTTTAATGAGACCCAAACGTCCAGAAAAACCTTTCGTGACCAGAAAATAAAACATAAACATGCCAGGTCATTACAATCACATTAGGGTTTTTGAATAAGATTACCCAAAAACTTAACTTACATATCTCCAAACCCATGTACATAACCACCAACATCAGATCATGAACATACAAGCAACAATAAACCTTAACATGGGTTAACGTGCAGCGTACAAGCTTAGACCTCCACACCAAACAACAAAACCCTAACACGGGTTTACTTTCAAGATGAATATGTGTTGGAATACGATCTACTAGAAAACCAATGGCAGCGATTATATAAAGGAGTTGATTTAGAAAACCAAACCGACATGAGTGATTCACAATCGCCTAAAAGCAGTTAACGAAACCCTAATCGAAGCAAACCACCATTAAAGGCAATGATTGAACAAAAAGTGAATTTAGGGTTTGGAAAATCAAACAACCCACCGGCCGCCACTTCTAAGATATTAAACACAATCCACAAATCGTATTGCATACCCGGGAAGGGTAGAAGGGCGATTGTGTTTGGATTATGGCGGATTGAGAAAAGTGGCGGTGGAACCTAGAGAGAGAGAGAAACAATTAGGGTTTTTATTGTTGTTTATGATGTGTGTCTTGGCGCCAATTTTGTTAATGACTTTAGACCTATTAGTTTGATTGGTAGCGTTTATAAGGTGATCACGAAAAATCTAGCTAATCGTTTGGCTATGGTAATTTCCGACCTAGTCTCGTAGACTCAATCGGCATTTGTTGCCAATAGACAAATATTGGATGGCCCTTTATGTTAAACGAGGTTCTAAATTGGTGTAAATGCAAAGGAAGCAAGCTTTGTTTTCAAAGTTGATTTTGCTAAGGCGTCTGCTCGGTTCGATGGGATTACCTTTAGATATTCTTCAAGCTTTTGGATTCGGTGCGAATTGGTGTAGGTGGATCCGAGGTACTTTTACTTCCACCATGGCTTCTATTTTGGTTAATGGTAGTCCGACGTCAGAGTTTCCTCTTTGCTGCGGCTTGAAGCAAGGTGATCCGTTTGCCCCTTATCTCTTCATTCTTATCATGGAGTCGCTTCACTTATCTTTCTCCCGTGTTGTAAATGATGGGATGTTTAAAGGTATTCAATTGCATGGTTTGGTTAACATTTCTCATCTATTTTACGCCGATGACGCCATGTTCATAGGTGAATGGTCTGATCTGAACTTACATACTATTATTAATGTTCTCAACTGTTTCCATCTCGCGTCGGGGCTTAAGATCAATATTGTTAAAAGTTAAGTTTTGGGTGTCGGGGTTCCTCGAATATTGTTTTGCGGTGGCAAACAGAATCGGGTGTGATGTCTTGCACACTCCTTTTCGGTATCTTGGGTGACGGTTGGGGATACTATGTCTCGGAAGTCGGCTTGGGTTGGCTTGGTGAACAAGCTCCAATCTCGACTTTCAAAATGGAAGGTTAAAACCCTCTCCATCGGTGGTAGATTGACTCTCCTCAAATCCGTTCTTGGTGCGTCCCCTATTTATTTTATGTCTATCTTTAAGGTTGTTAAAGACTTTGGAATCTATCTGTCACACCCCCAAATTACCTGTTTTGCAGCGGAATGGAATTCCTGGGAGATGACTGTCATAGCATCAAAGTTATAGTTATATTGAACGACCTAAAGTGTCGTTTGGAAAACACATCGTTTAATTTATTAAAACAATCAGAGTTTACAAAGTATAGGTCCCAAATGAAAATCAATTTGTGCGGAAATAAGTTTGATACTAGCCTAACGATGTTTTTAAAGTGTATAAATCCCATGTGAGACGCGTCGTCACCACGACTCTATGATAAGTCCAAATGCATGCCATGAAGTGAATGCCTTAGATACCGAGATAAAACATGCTAAAAGTGTCAACACAATGGTTGAGTGAGTTCCTAGAGTTTGGTTAACAAGTAAAGCTTTTAAAGAATGTTCATGCAAAGAAAGGAAAAGTATTTGGTCATATAGAATAATTCACAAAAGCAAAGGCATTGTAAATCCACTCGCCCAAGTTCACCCATACAAAACTTGCAACCTGTGTTCACAATCCAATCGCCAAAATATGTATAGTTTATGTTCATGCACACGTTGCCAAACGAGTTCACAAAATAGTACGACAATCATGAATATGCGCATTAAGGTAGTTAAAAGTATAAATATTACCACAAGGGTCTTCCAACAACTCATGTTGGGATGTATCCATATAAATGGCCTTCCAACATATAAATATTGGGATGTTCCTCCAACGACTCACGTTGATGTATCCAAATGAATGGCCTTCCAACATATAAATATTGGGATGTTCCTCCAACGACTCACGTTAATGTATCCAAATAAATGGCCTTCCAACATATAAATATTGGGATGTTTGTTTAAGTCTAGTCACTACACGCACCAAGTCTAAAGTATAAGTAATGTTGTTTGGCAAAAGAGTTTAAATGTTTTGATAAATAAGCATGTATTTTCCCAAATAGTTTATAAGAATTTAAACGAGTAAAAGCGGGTATGAACTCACAAGGAAAGTAATAGCATTGGTTCTACTTCATCTCCGAAACCCAATGCGTGTGTTATCCAAGGAGACTTTCAAGTTTAGTATAACACAATCAAGTATAATGCAATCAAGTATAAAAAATATAGCGTAGCATAAAAGTGTAAATGTTTTGAGTATTTGTATTTGTAAAAGCAAGTAGTTGAGCATGTATCTCCCCAAAGTTTGTAAACAATTAATAGAAAGTGGGGCTATGAAAACTCACGGTAATATGTAGAAGATAAAATAAAGCAAGTAGTTGAGCATGTATCTCCCCAAAGTAGTATAAAACAATTGAAAGTGGGGCTATGGAACTCACGGTAATATGTAGAAGATAAAATAAAGCAAGTAGTTGAGCATGTATCTCCCCAAAAGTAGTATAAAACAATTGAAAGTGGGGCTATGGAACTCACGGTAATATGTAGAAGATAAAATAAAGCAAGTAGTTGAGCATGTATCTCCCCAAAAGTAGTATAAAACAATTGAAAGTGGGGCTATGGAACTCACCGGTATGATTGATATGCTAACAAAATGAAGTGCATTAAAATGAGGCTCGGAAACTATCCGCGACCTAAAATGAATGATGTGCTCTAATATAAGTCATGAAACAATGTCGTGCATGCAAATCCATATGTAATCTATACCACTTATATGCGTTTTGAAAATAGAATTTATCATCGAATATATGTTTATGACATCTCGTCATGTTTATAAAATACTTTACAAGTAGTTACGTTGAAACAACCTCCTATGATAGTCGCAAAATGGTGCACATCGAGTGTTCTGAAACAAACTCAACGGTTTTGGGTAGCTTGTATCATTATCTCAAAGTTTTATCATTTAAGTTTACATCCTAGAGGTCTCAATCATGGAGATAAATATAGGTTTAGTATGGTACTTGTATCCAAAATATTGTTTGAGGGTGATTTCCGGCAAAGTTTGAGTGACTATATTTTATTCGTTACAACTCCGCTTGACAAACGGTTGGACATTTTGGAAAATATGCTTGGCGAACTTACTTTTACTAGAAGACATCACTTTATAAAAAGTCCTACATCATTGTTAAAAATGACCTTCAACATGGTCTCTAGTTTTGCCGTAATATTTGCCTATTAGAAATGATATAGTTTTTCTTATAATATGAAGTTACGGAAACTTTGTGAAAACGTGTATAATTTAATCGTTACAAATCCGTTTTCTACGTTTTAAAGGTCCTTAGCTTTGTATCAAAGTATACTAACATATTTTTGACAAGTCGACATAATTTATAACACCTAAGTTTCATTTTTAACTCGTACAAAATAAACAATACATGCTGAAATTTCGAGAAATTATAGTTTTCACGCCAACTTGAAAATTCATAACTTCTTCGTTATAACTCCGCTTTAATCCGTTCAAGCGCCACGTTTTGCTTTTAAAGTGTATTTTCCAAATATCTAGCCCAAAATATTTACCTACTTTCGGATTTTCCAGATTTCAAAATAAGGACAGACCCTTTTAAAACTTGTCGAAATGAGTTTTTCTCGCGCCAAACCTATTCTAACCCATTCAAAACAACTCCGGAGTTATTCTAATCCTACCATACACCTTCTTAGGGTGTCATGGGTTCCTAAACATCACCAAGAGTGATATATTACAAGGAGTATTTATAGGATGACATAAATATATATAACTCTTAAAATCAATGAAAAAGTGGTATAAACCTCATGAGACTTGCATGTTTTCTCAAATAAAATGAAGTGACCATAACAATGAATATGAAATATGATTATGAATATGAAAAGCTTACAAGTAACATGATGAGGTTAATGAACAAAGGTTTATCCTAATACCCTAGGTTTTTATTTCAAAACCTTAATTAAGAGTATACTAGAGTTATTAATTGCTTGATCTTGAAAAATAAATGTTTCCTTCTTCTTTTCTTGCCATGGCGGTTTCTAGGGGAGAAGAGGAAGAGATTTTGCTTTTACACTTTGATATTTAGATGTGTATGTTTTTATTTGTAAGTGAAAATGAATATAAGTATTATATATGTAGATATTTATGGTCCTAATGGTGTGACACACATATGTTTGTCGAAAAACATGAAAGAAAGAAAAATAAAACTCTTACTTGCATAATATAATATGTAAATAGCTTAGTAATGTATAGTTATTTAAGGATAGATGGTAACTTGTATACATATTTAAGCATATAGGGTAGCGTTAGCTAAAAATAAATTTTAACGGGACAAAATAAAATGTTTAGAAGTCATAAAAATTATAAAAATACATTTCTTGAAAGATTTGAGTGAATAAATATTTATCGGGTTGTATTTAAGAAAACCGCCGTAATTATTTATATATAACAATTTATATACAAAATAAATTTAAAACACTGGGTAAACTCATAATATTATTTTATAAAATTAATATGAGTATAAAAGTGTATCAAATTTTTTTTTGGAAGTGTCGGATCAATTGTACAAAATAAATGTTTACGCGATAGCGTTTATTTAATAGGAAAATAAACGTTTAATGAAAATATAAATTTGAAAAATGACCGGAAATTGAGAATTGTGACACTATCTGAAGTAAATTTTTTAATGGATCCGACTCTTCGGAAAGGAAAATTCCATGGGTGGCTTGGGATTCTGCTCTTGCTTCCAAAGAGAAAGGCGGCTTAGGCGTCTCGAGCTTCTTTGCGTTGAACCGTGCTCTTTTAGTTAAGTGGGTGTGGCATTTCATTTATGGTGATAATTCATTGTGGCGTAAGGTTATTCAAGTGATTTATGGCCCTAATCTTGATTCACATGTTTCTGATCATTCTTCGACGTGGTGTTCTATTCTACGTGAAGTTAACTCTTTGAAGGACATTGGTTTCAATTTTAATTTGCATTGTAAAATGCGGATTGGAGACGGGTCTGGTATGAGGTTCTAGTTTGATCCTTGGTTATCGGATGTTCCCCTATGTCCGGTTTCCCGTTTGTTTGCTCTTGAATTGGATAGGGAGAGATAAGTCGGGAGCTTCTTGGTTCTGGTTCTTTTCGTAGGGATGTGCGTGACCGTCGAGAGACAATGAGGGACGATCTCTCCTCTTTAATCAGTTGGTTATTCTTTCGGCCTCTAAAGATAGGTGGACTTGTGATTTGTCGGGAGACGGTGAGTTCAAGGTGAAAGACGTCAGAAATTGTATTGATGACTTGATTCTTCCTTCTTCGAATGTTGCAACGAGATGGATTAAGTCCATTCCTATCAAGGTTAATGTTTTCACTTAGCGTGCTCGTCGTGATAGGTTACCAACCAAGACCAATCTCTTTCGAAGAGGTGTTTTGTTGGACTCTTCCTTGTGTCCTATGTGTAACGTTGAATTCGAAGACATTCAGCATGTCTTGTTCCAATGTGATGTGGCTCGGGCTGTCTTCGAGAATCATCGTTGGTGGGATTTAGATTGGCGGAGATTCGGTCTTTTAGAGTTTTAGCCATTCGGCTTCCTTCCCGTCTCAAGGAAGTTTTAGAAGGAGTTTTTTGCGCAGCTTGGTGGAGGATTTGGAGTCTCCGGAATATGTTGATTTTTGACCCGTCACCTCCTAGTCGTTCGGGTTTGTTTGATGATATCGTTTCTTGGTCTTTTCTATGGTGTTCTAGTAGATGTAATAGGGCGTTTTCTTGGAAATTTTGGTTAAAAAAACCCCTCTTTAATTTCCTTGTAATGTTTTTCTAGCTCCTTGCTAGTTTTTTTAAAGTTGCTGTTAAAAAAAATGGAAATGGACCATAAGTTTGGTACATTTTTGTGCCATTTGCCCATTTAAAAAGTACTAAAATTTAATTGAAATAAGCTAAGAAAAACCTTATAGGTTAGATCCAATATCTACCTAAAATTAAGTTGTTCAAATCTGAAGATTAAACGCGAGTTGGGTATATTTAAGGACTGGATCTAAATAAATAAGCTAAAGATGAAAATAAGCTAAAGAAAAACTAAAAAGTTTAAAACTTTAAAAGCTAAAAGATTATATCCAAAATTCCAAATCCACTCAAAAATAAGTTGTTTAAATCCGAAGATTAAACGCGAGTTGGGTATGTTTAAGGATTAGATCTAAGAGAATAAGCTATTGAATAGCTTATTATTAAAGAAAAACTAAGAAACATTAAAACTTTTCTAGAAAAAAGCACTAAACATTAAAGCTTTTTTTATTTTCTTATAAAAGAAGTTAAAAGTAAATAGATCTAAATAAATAAAAGAGTTTTGAAAAGAAACTAAGAATAAAAAGTGCTTATTGAATAAGCTATATGAAAAGCTTACTCAAAAAGCTAGCCTTTTAAATATAAAAATAAGCTATTATGGTTAAGCTTATTAAAGATAAAAAGATATGAAAAAGGCTTAAAGTGAATAAACTATAAAAGAGCTTATCACAAATAAGCAAATATAATAAACCACAAAGAGCTAATAAGCTAATATGACTTATTAGATAAGAAAAGAAAAAAAAAAAAAATAAAGAGATGAAGAAGAAGAATAAGAAATAAGAACTTAAGTAACAAATACCATCTTCATTAAGCAATAAAAAAGTTGATTACAAACAAGCTTAAAAATAAGCACTTAATAAGCTACCAAATAAACCCTTAAAAAAAACTACTACAATTTTACTACTCTCAAAAATAAAAAAACTAAGCTAAATGTGTGTTTTTGTGTGTGTGGAACCGGACAAACAATGAGCAAATTCTTGCATTTATAAAGCCATCAATCATTCTCGATCCTTCCAATTTCAGGAAGTGAATGACCACGTGCTCCATTTTGTGAATTCTCGCTGGACATTTATGAAATTGCATTTCAATTTCATTTAATATTAATACTCCTAGAAGATTGCATTTGATAGGCCTGAGCATCGGGCCGATCCCGACCCGGCTCGACCCGAATCCCGACAAGCCCGAATCCCGACAAGCCGGCAAACACAAACCGACTCCCGACCCCGACAAGCCCGACTAACATGATTCGGGACTCGGGATCGGGACGGGATTCGGATTTGATCGGTTTTGTTTGTTGTTTTTTGGTTTTCGGCCCGTCCCGACCCGATCCCGACAAGCCCGAAACCCGACTAACCGAAAACATAAACCGACTCCGACTCCAAGCCCGACAAGCCCGACTAACATGATTCGGGACTCGGGATCGGGGCGGATTCGGATTCGATCGGTTTTGCTCACCCCAGCATTTGATTGGCTTGGATCCGTGGGCTTCTTTGCACTTTTGGGCCTCGAATGCAATTGCTTTTTGGGCTTGTTGTAACACTCCCCAAGATCATAATGACAGCGGAAGACTAATCGGGGTGTTACTCGAATGGAGATTATAGTCAACAATTACAGAAAATGACTCTAAAGAGGCGTTTTATTAAAAGTAGTTATCATTCATCGAAAACTCATAGTTGTTACAAAATATTGTAAATTGTTCAAGTGTTTTCCCAAAATAAAGAGCATGAGTTTGAAAGAAATGACAACTTTATGTTTACACCACAAGAAGGTCTTGGTATACCCCACTTCATGCCTTGGACATAATCTTCACTGATTACCTGAGATAACATGCTTAAAAAGGTCAACAAAAATGTTGAGTGAAGTTCATAGGTTTAAATAACGAGTTGAACAAAGAATATGAGCATGATCATTGTAAACTAACAATATCATAGATCAAATCACGAGATTATTATGCGCTAAGCTCATGCAACCAAGACTCAACTGCATACACCGAATTACTAATGTACGTAAGTTTGCCCCAAAGGAGGTAATATCCAATTACCTAATGCAATTCAAATATGGTGCGCCCCGGTTATTTATCTATAACAAAGACATGGTCGTTAATCCCCATAGTACTATTCACGATATATGCGTTCACTCGCGGTGACTAATGGTTCATGATACAGGGGACTTATGGCTAAATACTTAGGCAGTACCAATAATCAAGAAGCGAACATTTATGAAAAACCTTGTGTTCTAGTTTAGAGCATGTATCTCCCTCGCGGGGTTTGCAAAATAAAGTAAAAGCGAGGCTATGAACTCACCTTGATGACAACGAACAAGCACAATGTAGCGGAGGTTCCAAACCAAAATCTAAAAATGATGAGATTGCGAGTCTCATATATGATAGACATTTTGGTTCGTGACCAAAATAATAGAGCATTGAATATTCTTATTCAATAGATCATTGAATTGTCCAATTCAATAGGGTGTGTGCGTGCTTAACGTTTTAGGTTAATTTACTTGCTACATTGCCTTAGTTGGTGTAATACCCCCAATTTCGTGATACGCAGCGGAATTCAAATTGGGTGTTACTCGACGGCACAAGAGTCATAATAATAGAAAACGATCTCTAAAGGAGTCGTTTTAAAAAGGATTTATCATTCAAATTATTTAAATATATCAGAGTTTACAAAATAGGTCCCAGTTGGTTCCATTGGTTCCATTGTTTAATTATAGCCTTCTTGATCTAGTCCTTGCTCTTCCGTGCCAGCTTCCGACATTATGGACCTATACATGCTTAAAATGTCAACACAAAGGTTGAGTGAATCCATAGGTTTATTGTTAAATGTTGAACACATAATGTTTGTGTGGGTTACATTGTTATACACCCATAATGTTGAAAATAAAAGTTATTATTGCTTGGTACGGCTGCCTCAAGTATATGATAATTGAGCCCGCTTTTGTTTGATACGGCTGCCTCAAGTATATGATACTTGAGCCCGCTTTTGTTTGATACGTCTGCCTCAAGTATATGAAATCTGTAACACCCCCAATTCATGATACGCAGCGGAATTCAAACTGGGTGTTACTTCATGGCACAACAGTTTAATAATAGAAAACGAACTCTAATGGAGCCGTTTTAAAACATTTATCATTCAATTTATATAAATATCAGAGTTTACAAGATGAGGTCCCATATGGTTCCAAGTTTACAAAATACATTTAATTGGTTTTTGAATGATAATAAAATTTATAGCCTTCTTGAGTATCCGTGCTCCTCCGTGCCAGCCTCGTACAATATGGACCTGAAATACATGCTTAAAACTGTCAACACAAAGGTTAAGTGAAATTCATAGAGTTTAGGAAATCAGTTGAACACAATATTCGTAACGTGAGGTAATTAGTCTCACATTCATAGTTTTTTTTGGGTAAAGGGGAGTAATCATGCACCCAGGTAAAATATATTAACCAAAAAAATATTGAAGTACAACGGATGAGAGTGAGTCCCTCACCTCAGTCCCTTAGGACACTTACAAACTCGAATATAATAATGACACACCATTTCTATAACTTACAATAAAATGAACCTACCAATAATGACACAAGTACAATACTACGCAAGAAAACACTGAGCCTTCTTTATCACTACGGCGGTCCACCTTAACTTCCATGAAGCATCCACAAAGAAAAATCCAAGCGATCTTCAACATAAAATCTGTTTGTAGTAGCAAACACCACAAACAACTCCTACACAATCGCCATAACAACAGTAAGATTGAATCATATGTACCCAAAGTGCATGGCATCGTGTGAATGGGGTTTTGAACAAGAGTCCCCAAAAACTTAACTTCCATCTATAACATAAATCTGTCCCAAATAGAACTTTCATCAAAACCAGCGAATTGAATGATCATAACATCAAATTAAAACAGCTATATGACCATATAACAAAACCCTAGCATCGCCAACACGCCACAAATATTATGCACTAAGCTCATGACACCTAAACGTTAGCAGCTTGTCAATTGAAATTGATATAATAGTAATAGTTGCCCTAATAGGTAATTTGCCAATAAACCTATGGACCTTCAAATATAGTGCGTTTGTTTGCCTACCCGGTCAACACAAACAGGATTCGTCAATCCCGATAGATCTATCCATATTGTGATTAATGGTTCATGATAATAGGGACTTAAGATTGGCAATAGTGGTACTTAGTGCAAATAATACATTCAGATAAGCATACAGTTTCAAAGCAATTTGTTCGGTTTAAAAATAGCATGTACTCCCCCCAAGGGTTTGTAAAACAATTAAGTAATAAAAAGTGGGGCTATGAACTCACTTTAGTGATCAGGAGCGGAGTGTAACGATATATTGTATGGCAACAATAGAGTATGGCAAGACCACGATCTTTAACGATTACCTAAGAAAGCATAGTATTCGTGTTTTAGTATATTGTACGATATAAGTGTACAAGTATATGTAGTTTGTTGGCTTATGATGTTGTACATAAATCCTTAAGTTAAAGTATCCCTTAAGTGTTGTTTGGCCTATAGCCCTTTTATAAATAACCTCGTACCATCGTTCGGGCTATCAAAATGTGTACTGAAGTAGTTTAACATGCCATATGGTCATTTACTTAGTTTGTGAAAGTCTAGTAAAGTATAATCCAATGAACCAAGTTTAAAAACAATCTTCGGGTCATTAAACTTATATTAGCCGTGCGGCTAAGTCAAACAATAATCAAGGAATTCTTGAGGATGTATCTAACTTAAAATATTTTGAAACAACACCTTGGCTTAACTTTGGCTTTTTATTAGCCTCAAATGATCAATATATCAAATAAAGTTCTCACTAAGGTTGTTTTCTAGTCAACAACATGTCAGCTTAGTTTTTGCCGTTTTTAGGTTTTGTCGTTTACTTTATGCATATGTGCCCCTGAGTTTTTGTAGAAAAAGTCATTCTGAGAAACTTTCGTGTTTTACACTTTTACTGATTCGGACCAGAAAAGGGTCAAAATCGTGATTTAAAGTCGTATCAGCAAGCTTTTGTTCCAACACTATATTTTCATCTAGTAAAACTTAACTAGGAATAACTTTTTAACCACAAGTCCTTTTTAAGTGATTCAAAAGCTCAAGTTCATATTTTTATATTCTATAACAGCATCTTAAGCTTATTCAAGTTCAAGGTTTAAATTTTACTTATATTTATAGTCTAATTACAAGTATATACTTATATTTTATTGCAGAAAGTTTGGCTGCACATTCAGTCCTGCCAAAACGACCATAAGTTGAGGTCTACAACTTTTTATGACACGCGGATTTCGCCAAACTTCAAGTTTAGGTCTTAGCTACATTTCATAAAACTGAGTCGACTTCCAGAAATGACCAGAACCATGGGCTTTTCTCAAATGAAATCTGGTGTGCAGATTTTGACATGTTTTGCCATTTTGGTTCTCATTTACTCACCGGGAAGAGTTATGAGATGTGCCACCCGGCGAAACGACCGTAAGACATAGTTCTAAAATCCTATCTTACTGAATTAACCTTAATATTTATTGAGATGGTCAGTTTAATCAAACTTTGGGACTGTTGCAGAATTCAAGTTCATAGAACTTACCTAAGACTTGTTTTAGCTTGTTTTCATGGTCATAACCTCATGTACAACATCAATTAAGCCATATTACATATACTACTTATATCAAATTACATCAAATAATAATAGAGATTATTAAAACCATATTGAATGACAAGAAAATAAACACAAATCTTACAAGGATTAGGATGACAAGTTACTAGTACAACAAGAACAATTCAATCCTTAACCCTTCTAATCTCTAATCCTTGTCTTGAATCTTAAACCCAATCTTCAATCCTTTTTCTAATAACCCAATAATACTTGTTCTAATCTTCTAAAAACATCTTAATAACCTTAGATCAAACCGTTTCAAGAACTCCAAATAACTCAAGAATTTGATGAGATTTGATGATGTTTTGAGTGGAATAAACCATGAATTAACCAAGGTAACTAATTACCTTCAATTTAAGATCAATATACTTGGTAAAATTTAAAATGAAATGGTGATTATAGAGTTTTTGGTCGTTGGTATCAAGAGAGAAAAGATGGATATGTTTTGATCTACAAGTTTGCATGTGATGGTTGAGATAAGTCTTAAAGTCTAAGACTTATAACTTAAGAAAGTGTGAAATGAAGACACATGGTCTTGTGGTGTAACATATGCATGCCACCTCACATAATGAAGTGGTAGTGTGAGCATTTTTGCATTAGTTTTTGGTTTAAGAGGTGTAGTTTGGTCCCGGTAATTACTAATGTTAAGCCCTTAAGTCACGAAACTTAAAAGCGGGTAACGTAAAATATAATACTTATAAAATGTTAAAACTTATCAATATACTCCAACTAGGTGTATTAAATGTGTGATAAGTCGCATAGGGTGTGTCTATGTTGTTAAAACCTAATAACGTAGGTTTGAGCGCGCGTATTACGTAAAAAGTAACATATCTACTTAAAAATGATAAAGTAGTAATAGTTCATATAAATTATGATTATTGGTGAAAATAAAGTATTTTGAACATATAGACTTATCATAGTCTTGTGTTGGTCACAAGAAAAACTACCAGTTACTACCGTTTATGGTATTTGCTTTTACGTTACGGTAAAAGTCAAATAGTCAAAATTCAAAGTTAAAAGTCAACTTTAAAAAGTCAAAGGTTAAAATAGTCATTTTACCTTATGAAAAATTACGGGTTGCTACATTCTCTACCCTTAAGGAATTTCGTCCGAATTCAGCGTGTTATCCGATGTGGAAGTGTTCTAGGAAAATGTGGGTGTATCTGTTTGAATTTTAATCTTTAGTTCTCAAGTTTCCGGTCATAGAATGTGTTATGTACCATTCTAAGTTTTTGGTGGTGGCTTAAGTCGATAATCTAAAGGTTTTGTTAAAATCTTATAGAGTCCAATATACCTCAAGGCTTTCAACAAAATCTTAATTTCTAACATGGAGTTTTGGTAAATTTTAACGCCTTACATCTATGTAATTTTTTTTTCTGGCGATAGTGTGCCGCATGCAGCCTAATTTGTGTTTGTATGTTTCATTAGTTGTTTCGTGTGTGATCTCTGAACACCTTAGTCCAACAAATAGTTGACAGACACTTTCGTCTATATAGTGCCTTAAATGGAATAGTTTTGTTGTTGTTAGTGTAACTGTTGTTAATCAGAGGTGTAAGATATTGTTGATGTGAAATGGTTTGTAATGATGTGATAATTGTCGTTGTAGGAAAATCTTGCTAGTGGCAAGTGGTTATCCAAACCATTTCCAAAGTTGATCATGTCTTAGGTGGTTTCGGGATGAAGGCTATATCGTACAATGTTTATGTCTACTAGTGTTTGAAAGAAATGTGATACTGTGAAATTTTACATACTGACTTATAATGGGTTCAGATAATGATGTGATATGTTGATGATTTGAAGAGTGTAGTGTATGTTTACCATTATTCTTAGGTAGAGATGTCAAGTTTGCTTCAAAATCATAAGTGAATTTTAAAGGATTATGGCGGAATGATATCCTTGAAACCAAATCGAAGCTAGTACTTCTAAGAAATAACAAGAAGATTTGATGACTATTTCAAGATAGTAGTTAGGATTATTTTATAAATGAAAACTTTCAAGAATGACATTAGGTAGTATAAATAAGTGTTAAGATCTCGCTGAGTGGTAAGGCACTATCATGTCTCTAGATCTTTTTAATGAATTTTGGTGATTTATCGAGTTTAAGTCGGAAATTAACCTGATTATAACCCTTGTATAACTATTCTCAGTGTTTGAAAAATTTAAGTCGAACATAGTTAGTCAGACTATGTTCCACTGTCCTTAGGTTAAATATAGGTGACTAGACTATATTTAGTCGATGTTCGATAAATTTTCCAAATACCTAAATTAGGTATACTCGTGATATGTCCATAGCTTTTGAGAAAATATCCACAAAGCAAAGGCGATATCAAACCATTCAGTTGAAAGTCCCGGCCATACAAGACTTGTAACATATGTTTTCACATTCCATTGCATAGAAGATAGTATAGGTAGATACGTGTGGAAAGGAAATTTTAAGTAATTCTAAAATAGTCCATACTTGGCTAGCATCACGGACATTTAACAATGAAGGTTTCAGAAGAGAATTTTGATGAATGTAGAGAAAGTTGCTGAACTTCAGCTTTTGTAGATGATGAGTCAGTTTATGTTTTAGAAATCCCGTTTCTTGTATTTTCATTAGGGAAATTGAGAGATTGTGACGGGTTTTATGTAAAACAATATCATATAAGGTTTTATAAGATAATTTCTAGAGACTTTGTATAACTTACAATGTCTATGAAGTAAATTAGACCATTGTGTAACTCACAAGGTCTGAGAAATGATGGAGAGAAAATTGTGTAACTCACAATGTCTTAAGAAATGATGGAAAGATCATTGTGTAACTCACAATGTCTTGCGAAATGATAGAAAGATCATTGTGTAACTCACAATGTCTTGAGAAATGATAGAGAGATCATTGTGTACTCACAATGTTTTGAGAAATAAATTAGACCATTGTGTAACTCACAATGTCTTGAGAAAACAAATGAGACCACTGTTTCATTTACGGTTTTGTGGGGATGTAATTAAGACCACCGTGTTCTCACGATATCTAGGAATGTAATAGAGACCACTATAGCACTCACAATATCCGAGAACGTAATAGAGACCACCGTATCTCACAAAGGTGTCTTGAAAATGAATGAGACCATTGTATCTCACAATGTCTGGAGTAGGAAAGACCATTGTAATCGCCACAATGTCTTGGATAATGTTTCGTAATCCTAAAATGCACGAGTAGATACATGATTGGGAAAAATATGATTGTGCCATAATGCCTTAGAATAGGCATATGGAGATATGTTTAGTACATCGTTTATGATTGAAAGTATATATATATATATATATATATATATATATATATATATATATATATATATATATATATATCAATATACTAATATGTGTGTGCAAACTTAAAATGCCTAAAAGCCACATAATCGTTTGGAGGATGGAAGACACGAGAGACGGAAGGCTATAAAATTATTTTGTTTGTAAAAGTAGTTATAGTTCAGGTCACAATTAGACCCGTTTCTCTATAATTAAGGCTCTGATACCAATCTGTAACACCCCCAATTTCGTGGTACGCAACGGAATTCAAACTGGGTGTTACTCGACGGCACAACAGTCATAATAATAGAAAACGATCTCTAAAGGAGTCGTTTTAAAAAGGATTTATCATTCAAATTATTTAAATATATGAGATTCTAACAAATAGGTCCCAGTTGGTTCCATTGTTTATAAAATACATCAATATAAAGTCTTTGATGTTTTGTGAATGATAAACAATTATAGCCTTCTTGATCTAGTCCTTGCTCTTGATTACGACTTGACATTATGGACCGAAATACATGCTTAATCTTGTCAACACAAAGGTTGAGTGAATCCATAGGTTTATTGTTAAATGTTGAACACATAATGTTTGTGTGGGTTACGTTGTTATACACTTATAATGTTAAAAACAAAGCGATTATTATTTCTTGGAATGACCGCCTCAAGTATATGATAACCGAGCGCTTTTGTTTGATACTGGTGCCTCAGTATATGATAATTGAGCCCGCTTTTGTTTATTCTGGTGCCTCAAGTATGTGATACTTGAGCCCGCTTTGTTTGATACGGCTGCCTCAAGTATATGATACTTGAGCCCGCTTTTGTTTGATACGGCTGCCTCAAGTATGTGATACTTGAGCCCACTTTTGTTTGATACGGCTGCCTCAAGTATATGATACTTGAGCCCACTTTTGTTTGATACGGTTGCCTCAAGTATATGATACTTGAGCCCGCTTTTGTTTGATAGTGATGGTTACTTAGTGACAATAAAACAATCAGATAAGCATATAGTGAAAGCAATGTATTCGATTTAAAATAAAGCATGTATCTCCCCCAAGGGTTTGTAAAATAATTGAATGATAGAAAATAGGGCTATGAACTCACCTAGATTTTAATGATGTTAAGTACTTTAACGGATGTGATGGATAATTCGGGAAACTTCTACGTGCAACCTAAAAATGGAATGTTGCGATTTAGGTTGGGAATAATGTTTAGGAAAAACATACACCATCCTATATATGTCTCTATGTTTATCATGATGTAGTCATTTATAGTTTGATGTTTATAGTGACAGATTTAATATGTGAAAACGTATTTAGTTTATAGATATCGTACTACCGTTCGGGCCATCATAATTCAGAGGTCATGTAGTAAACGTTCGAGGAGCTAGGACACTTTAAATCGTAAATCTAGCCATCAGAGTTTACAAAATAGGTCCCAGTTGGTTTCACGGTTTACAAAATAGATCAATATAAAGTCTTTGATGTTTTATGAATGATAAAATAATTATAGCCTTCTTGATCTAGTCCTTGCCCTTCCGTACCAGTTTCCGACACTATGGACCTGAAATACATACTTAAAACTGTCAACACAAAGGTTGAGTGAGATTCATAGAGTTTGTTTGATGGTTGAACACATTATGTTTGTAGTGTGAGCTATAGACTCACACCAATGGTTTGAAAACAAAACAATTATTATTATACTAAGCATCATGCAACCAAGGCGTTAACGTGTTCCAAAATTAATTGGTGAAATTGTTGGTACCAGCCCTAATAGGTAAAATTGCTATTTTACCTAATGTTACTCAAATATAGTGCGTTTGTTTGCCTACTCGGTCAACACAAACGGGATTAAATCAATCCCAATAGATCTATTCACATTATTCGCGCCACCTCTTTAGTGATTAATGATTCATGATTTAAGGACTTAAGTTTGGCAAATGTGGTAACTTAGTGCTAATAAAACAATCGATAAGCATACATTTTAAAGCAATGTGTTCGGTTTAAAATAAAGCATGTATCTCCCCAAGGGTTTGTAAAACAATTAAGTAATAGAAAGTGGGCTATGAACTCATCAGAGTGATCGGCGGAGTGTAACGATATATTGTAGGTCAACAATAGAGTATGGCAAGACCACGATCTTTAACGATTACCTACGAAAGTATAGTATTCGTGTTTTAGTATAGTGTGCGATATAAGTGTACAAGTATATGTAGTTTGTTGGCTTTCAATATGATGTTGTACATGAATCCTTAAGTTAAAGTATTCCTTAAATGTTGTTTGGCTTATAGCCCTTTTATAAATAACCTCATTACCATCGTTCGTGCTATCAAAATCAAGAGGTCGTGAAGTAGTTTAACATGTCATATGGTCATTTACTTAGTTTTTCAAAGTCTAGTGAACAAGTTTCGGTCATTAGACTTAAACTAGCCATGCGGCTAAGTTATGGTTAAGCAATAATAATCAAGACCATATTAAGGATGTGTCTAAGTTAGACAATCTCAAGACAACAATCTTGACTCAATCTTGGCTTTATATTAGCCTCAAATGATCATTGATTCATCAATCCTAATAGATCTATTCACAATATTCGTGGTCACTCTCTCATGTGATTAATGGTTCATGATTTAGGGCTTATGTTTGGCAATGATGGTTACTTAGTGAAAATAAGACAATCAAATAAGCATATAGTTTGAAAGCAATGTGTTCGAGTTTAAAATAAATCATGTATCTCCCCAAGGGTTTGTAAAACAATTAACTAATAGAAAGTAGGGCTCTGAACTCACCGTGAGTTTGATGATGATTAGTGCTTTTATGAATATGATGGATAAGCAGGGAACCTCACGTGTAACCTAAAATGGAATGTTGTGACTTAGGTTTGGAATAATGTTTAGGAAAACATAAACCGGGCTATATCGTCTCTATGTTGATCATGATGTAGTCATTTATAGTTCGATGTTTATAATAACAATTTAATATGTGAAAACGTATGTAGTTTATAGATATCGTATACCGTTCGGCCATCATAATTCGAGAGGTCATGTAGTAAGCGTTAGGAGCTAGGACACTTTAAATCGTAAATCCGACAACTCGTCGATCGTTTACCCAAATAAAACCCCTCACACGAAGCTCCCTAGTATTGTAGCACTTAGTAGATAAAATATATATTTTGAGTGAAGATTGTTATATCATAAAGTTTTATTATGTTTTTAGCAAATATCTAGTTTTTACAAGTTCTCATAGTTTGCTAGTGATTACAACTTATTAATATGGTCAAGAATGAAGTTTTTGTAAAAATTCAATATGTAACTAGTTATGAAAATAACATGGTTTCTATATTTTAACTTGTGAAAATCCAATTTTTGCCGATAAAAACTGTTTTACAAATATTAAGCGATAAATGATATCATTTTGTCTTTTAGGCCGAGTTCCCTAGTGGTAGCCGTAAAACATCGTTCCGGACAACTTTCGCGTTTAACTTTTTGTGCTTGAATGAAAAGGGTCAAAATTGTGATTTAAAATCATATCAGCAACCTTTTATTCCAACACTATGTAAAACTTAACTAGGCATAACCTTTTAACCACAAGTCCTTTTTAAGTGATTCAAAATGTCAAGTTCATATTTTTATATTCTTTAATAGCTTATAAAGCTTAATCAAGTTCAAGTTCTAAAGTTTACTTATATCAATAGTCTAATTACAAGTATATACTTATATTTCATTGCGAAAGTTTGGTCACATTCGATCCCGCCAAAACGACCATAAGTTATGTTCTACAACTTGTTTTGACACATGACTTCGCTAAACTTAAAGTTTAGGTCTTGGATACATTTCATAAAACGTCAACTTCCGAAATGGTGAACCATGGGCTTTTCCAAATGAAATCGGTGTGCGATTTTGACATGTTTTGCCATTTGGCTCTCATTTACTCATCGGGGTGAGTTATGAGGTGCGCCACCTAAACGAACGACTGTAAGACATAGCTTTACAAGACTATCTTATTGAATTAACCTCAAGGTTTACTGAGATGATTAGTTTAATCAAACTTTGGGACTGTTGCAGAATTCAAGTTCATAGAACTTACCTAGGACTTGTTTTAGCTTGTTTTCATGGTCACAACCTCATGTACAACATAAATTAAGCCATATTACATATACTACTTATATAAAATTACATCAAGTAATTATAGAGATTATTAAAACCATATTAAATGACAAGAAAATAAACTCAAATCTTACAAGGATTAGGATGACAAGTTACTAGTACAACAAGAACAATTCAACCCTTAACCCTTCTAATCTCTAATTCTTGTCTTGAATCTTCAACCCACTTGATTCTAACCCTTGTTAATCACCAAATAATCCCCTTTATCTCAGCCCCTAACGCCTTGAATAACTCCAAATCTAACCATGGAATCACTAAAATAACACTTGGACTATGTAGAGCTCACTTAGGTCGTCAACTTTCTTGTGTAACTTATTGTGTGAATCAAAATGGATGATGGTGAGTTGGGTTGAAAGTGAACGCCATGGGAGGTGAGGAGAGGGTTTTGGTCACTTTTGCATGTGAGATGATGATAATGAAGAGTTACCTCTTCTAGTGGGGGACAAGGGAAGTAAAGGTGGTGACTTGTGGGGCTAGATGCACCAAACAAAGGCACATGGCCTTGTGGTATCTCTTTGCACGCCACCTCTATTTTGAGGTGGTATTGTGTGTAACTTTGCTATAGTTTTTGGTTTATGAGGTATAGTTTGGTCTCAGTAATTACTAAAGTTAAGCCCTTAAGTCACGAAACTTAAAACCGGGTATCATAAGAATATAATACTTATAAAAATGTCTAAACTTATCAATATACTCCAACTAGGTATATTAAAGGTGTGATAAGTCTATTTGGGTGCGTCTATGTTGTTAAAACCTAATAAAGTAGGTTTAAGTACGCGTCTTACGTAAAAAGTAACATGTCTACGTAAAAACGATAAAGCGGAAATAGTTCATATAAAATATGACTATTGGTGAAAATAGAGTATTTTGAACATATAGACTTATCGTAGTCTTGTGTTGGTCACAAGGAAAATTACCGATTACTACGGTTATCGATTTGCTTTTACGTTACGGTAAAGTCAAATAGTCAAAAGTCAAAGTCAAAAGTCAAAGGGTAAAAGTCAAACATATATATATATATATATATATATATATATATATATATATATATATATATATATATATATATATATATATATATATATATATATATATATATATATATATATATATTAGCGATATCCGATAATAAAATACTTTGAGAACACTTATATGATCAAAATACTCGTTTTTCCGAAGTTACGTTAAGTTTATAAGTTTTTCTAAACTTTTCCTGAATTTACACTTTTTTACCCTCAAGTTTCAAAGTGTACGAGTTTAGTCCCTCAAGTTTGAGTAATTGACACTTTTACCCAAAACGTATTTTATATCAAAAATTTCTGAAATTGACAGTTTCAACCCTTGGTGAAAATATTTTTACGAAAACATTCCTCCAAAATGTGTTTTTGACGCGTATAGCCCTAGAGTTTTCAAGTTTACATTTTCGACCCAAAATTTATACTTATAACTAGTTTAGGTACTTGACAAAATCAGTACTTGTAGTTCTTATTCGCTCACATGCAACCGTATTCGACACCCTTTCACTTTCGAATGGTTCATGTCTAGTCCCTATTTTTCATGCAACTTTTATTTATGTAATGTTAAACCTTTATCTTTTCGAAAAGTTCCAAAGTTCACCCAAGGTTTACACATTTTTCATTTTTAGTCCGAAAACTCATTTTAGTATACGAAAACTTTTCAAAATCATTCGAAATTATTCATAGCTTATTTTCAAGATTCATTTGCTTATTTCCATCCCAATGGGTCGGGTATTGGGCTAGTTGGGCTCGGTTTGGGCATAATAGGCTTGTTTATTGGGCTTTAGGCCCCGTTTGGTTTGCTTTTAGTATTAAAAACAGTCGAGAGTTTTGAAGTGTTTTGCAAAGGTTTTACAACTTGTTTTCGACAAGTTTTACAAGTTATCTAGGTTGGCATGTTCACTAGTGCGTGAGAAGTGTGTCGAGTGGTGGTATCTCTATTCTATACGAAGGAATAAAAGAACCTAGGGTGCATTATGTGTTTAACGTGTGATATACGTATATGTACTAGAATGAAAAATAATTGAAGAATCGAAATGGGTTTTGAACGACTTATAATCACTCGTATTGAGTGGAGATGAGACGAGTAGAGCAAGTGTTAGGATTTCCTTATGACGAATTCTATTATCACCCAAGCTTTTCCACTTTCACCTGAACTTCTAATACCCAAAATCCTTCGTTTCTTTCCCTAGTTTTCTTCGATAGAATGTTAGGAAGTCTCTTGTGAGTTTAGTAGTGAGTTTTTGTCTAAGTGTGTGTGACTTTACTTGTTTGAGGATAGCCTTCTTATAGGAAGACAGGTTATGGCTTAGGGATTATTATATCTCGATCTTTCAAGTTCCAAGATTAGTTTTAGACGTGTGGTTTGCTAGATGGGGCGTGCAAGTGTAGCAGCCGATTTTATGGCTTGTCCATGCCTAGTCGATTTGTATTTTAGCATGTGGAACACATTACACAATGGGTTACAAAGTCTCAAAGATGGTCAAAGGGGTCTTAGTGGTTTAGGGCAATTTAATAATACGTTAGGGTAGCTTAAAGGTGGTTTTATGTCTCCTTGATCTTGTACACGTATTTGCTTAAGTCACTAAGGAAATATTTTGTGTTCTCCTAGTTTGGTTCGAACAACACTCCCACAAGAGGTACTAGTTCCTTATTTTTGGTTACATGAGTATTTGATGTGTTGTGGACTTTGGGTAGTGAGAATGGCAAGGTCCAAGGAAAATCTAGTTTGATTTTCATGTTTGTTTTGCTTGTGTGTCTGGCTAGTCGACCGGGTACAAGAAATCACAAAAGAATGTCACAAATTTTAATTTTTGTGTAATATGGGCTTTGGGTGGAAATGTTTGGACGAGGCCCAAACGAATAATGGTCTTGGGCTCGGCTAGGTTTGGCGATGGGCTGATAAACGACGAGGCCCATAGAACAATGACATGGGCTTGGTGAAAGTCCGGTTAAGGCCTAAGATATCTCTACGGGTTGGGCTCGACTTGATAACAAGGCCCAAATGAAATGTGATGGTGAGTTGGGCTCTATTGGAGGCCCAATAAGGTTCCTAGGCCCAATCTGATATTAATATATTTTTATTTTTATTTATTTCGCATTTTTATAAATTTTTATATATATATATTATGTATTTTAAGAATATCGAGATCGTGGGGAATTTCATTCTGATCACAACAGTATATTTATGAACGCTCAAGCTGCGTTGATCATGCATATGCCAAATGATATGCAAATGTGATAATTAGAAAATTTTATGATGATGAAAATCGTGCTTTATTTCTGATTAAAGTCCTAAGTACAATGAAATTTTTCGGGAGCTTACAGTACCTACCCCTTAAGAGAACCGCTTCCCGCGTTTTAACTCCAAGAGGTTGTCATGGGTGATTAGATGAACAGGTGGGGATACTTGGAACACATTAAATCCTCGCGCTCCCAGGTGAACTCTGCACCTCGTTTCTTATGATTCCATCAAACTTTAACGATAGGAATGCGGCTTTGCTTAAGCCTCTTGACTTCCCTGTCCATGATCTCAGCGGGTTCTTCTACGAAGCTAAGTTAGTCATTGAGTGTATGTCCTTTAGGGGTACGACTAGGGTTTCATCCGATAGACACTTTTTAAGATTCGAAACATGGAAAGTGTCATGTACTCGACTAAGCTCTTCCGGAAGTTCAAGCTTATATGCCACTGGACCAATTCTTTGCAGAATTTTGAACGGTCCTACATATTGAGGTTTGAGTTTTCCTCTATTTCCAAACCTGACCATTCCTTTCCAGGGTGATACTTTGAGCATTACTCGATCTCCGATTTGGAATTCCATCGGTTTTCTCCTAACATCTGCGTAGCTCTTTTGTCTATCTCGAGCTGCTTGTAGTCGTTGCCTGATTTGCATTATCTTTTCAGTTGTATCCTGGACAATCTCAGGTCTTGTGAGTTGTACTTCTCCAACTTCCACCCATCAAACAGGCGATTGACATTTTCTTTCATAAAGCGCTTCAAAAGGAGCGGCTTTAATGTTGGCGTGGTAACTGTTATTGTAGGAGAATTCTGCCAGAGGTAAGTGTTTATCCCATCCTTTTCGAAAATCGATCACACATGCTTTCAGCATGTCTTCCAGAGTTTGGATCGTTCTTTCACTTTGTCCATCTGTTTGAGGATGGTATGCGGTACTCATATCCAATTTGGTACCCATGGCGTTTTGGAGTGTTTGCCAAAATCGCGAGGTAAATCGGCTATCTCGATCAGGTATGATAGAAATTGGTACACCGTGCCGAGAAACAATCTCTTTGATGTACAGTCTAGCGAGTGTAATCGTCTCGTCGTTCTCCTTTGATAGGCAGAAAATGAGCGAATTTCGTTAGACGATCTACAATGACCCAAATGGTGTCAAAACCATTAGAAGTTCTCGGTAACTTTGTGATGAAATCCATTGTGATCCTTTCCCGTTTCCATATGGGAAGTTCCGGTTGGGTTAACAATCCTGACGGCTTTTGATGCTCTGCTTTGACTCTCAAACATGTCAAGCATTTATTGGCATATTCGGCGATATCAGCCTTCATGTTTGGCCACCAGTATAAAAGTTTTAGATCTTGATACATCTTGTTGGGACCAGGATGTCTGGAATACTTCGATTTATATGATTCATGCATGATGAGTTCTCGGATACCTCCGTAGACTGGAATCCAACTTAGATCTTTGAAACATAACGTTCCGTCCGACCTTTTCACAAATCCATTTTTGTTCTCCGGCATGCCACAAATCTTCTCATTTGGTCTGTTTTCTTCTTTAAGAGCTTCGATATGAGCTTCAAGAATTTTCGATGAGAGGGGTGAATTGATTACCATTCCCAATGATCTCACTCTAAGTGGCTTAGGGCGATCTTTTCTGCTTAAGGCGTCGGCAACAACGTTTGCCTTTCCGGGATGGTAACGAATCTCGCAGTCATAATCACTGAGCAATTCTAGCCAACGGCGTTGATGCATATTCAGTTCCTTTTGATCTAAGATGTGTTGAAGACTTTTGTGATCAGTGTACACTATACATTTGGTTCCGTATAAATAATGTCTCCATAACTTGAGTGCAAATACCACAGCGCCGAGTTCTAGATCGTGAGTAGTATAATTCTTCTCATGAGTTTTGAGTTGACGGGATGCGTAAGCAATCACTTTGTTCCTTTTCATGAGAACAACGCCTAAACCCATATGGTGAAGCATTGCAGTATACTACAAAATCTTCTACTCCTTCGGGTAGTGCCAAGATGGGTGCTTCGCAAAGCTTGCTCTTAAGGAGTTGAAAAGGTGATTCTTGATCGTCTCCCCATTCGAATTTCTTCATTTTCTGGGTTAACTCGGTCAATGGTTTAGCTATCTTTGAAAAACCTTTGATGAATCTCCGGTAATAACCGACAAGTCCTAAGAATTGACGAATCTCAGTGGGGTTGGTTGGTACGGACCAGTTCTTTACGAATTCGATCTTTGCGGGATCCACGTCGATTCCTTTATTGTCGATCACATGACCAAGAAATTGGACTGTCTCAATCCAAATATTGCATTTGGAAAACTTTAATTTGCGTACAATTCTTCATCCTTGAGTAACTTCAGGACAGTTCTCAGATGTTCCGCATGTTCTTCTTTATCGCGAGAGTAGATAAGAATATCATCATGAACACAATGACGAATTTATCCAAGTATGGCTTACAGAATCTATTGAGGTCCATAAATACAGCGGGTGCATTGGTTAAACTGAATGGCATTACTTGGAATTCATAATGGCCATATCGAGTTCTAAATGTGGTCTTGGGTATATCTTCCTCTTTTACCCTCAACTGATGGTATCCAAATCTTAAATCAATATTCGAGTATACACTCGAACCTTGTAACTGATCAAACAGATCATCGATTCTTGGTAAGGGATAGCGGTTTTTGATTGTGAGCTTGTTCAATTCTTTGTAATCGATACACATCCGAAATGATCCATCTTTCTTCTTAACAAATAAACCGGTGCTCCCCAGGGTGAGGAGCTTGGTTTAATGAATCCTTTGTCAGATAACTCTTCTAGTTATTTAGACAATTCTTGCATTTCCGAGGGTGCTAAACGGCATGGTGCTCGTGCTACGGGAGTAGCTCTGGGAATAAGATCGATTTGAAATTCGACTTGTCGAGCAGGTGGGAGTCCAGGCAAATCTTCTGGAAATACTTCCGGGAATTCTCTAACTATAGGTACATCATCTAGTCGTTTCTCTTCCGACTTCTTTTCCGTTACCTGAGCTAAGAAAGCATAACATCCTTTCTCCATGTACTTTATCAACTTCGCACATGATATGATACTTAAGTACTTTCTGCTTTGATCTCCTTGAATAACTAAGGTTTCACCGTTGATTGGGATATGAACGGTTTTCTCGTCGCAAACAATCCTAGCACGGTGTTTAGACAACCAATCCATGCCAATTACGACGTCAAAACTACCAAGTTTGATTGACAAAAGATCTATAAGGAACGGGTGATCTTGTAACAGAATAGGACAATTACGGATTCCGGTGTTGGTTCATATTATCTTTCCATCGGCTAGTTCTATCTCATATGTTGTATCTAAGGAAATTGGGGAAATTTCAAGTAGTAGTGCAAAGGTAGTAGATACAAAACTCTTATCGGCTCCAGAGTCAAACAAGATTTTTGCAGAATGATTGTTAAGAGAATACGTAGCCGTCACGACATCAGGGTTCAACGGCACGTCTCCATCTCCTAGCACGTACGCCCTTGCACGCGCATTGTTCGGTTGAGCTGCATTCATATTTGGGCATTGACTCTTGAAATGACCCTTCTCTCTACATCCATAACAACTCATATTTGCCATAGTGTTTCCACCTCCAGGGTTTCGGCAATGCTTACCTTGATGACCTACCTTGTTGCACTTGTCACACTTCACAGTGCATGGTCTAGAATGGTGCATCAAACATCTATGACACTGGGAATGTGGTCCGGCATACCCTTTTCTGGCAGTGGGTGCAGCATAAGCCCTTGCGGCTTTTTGTCTTCGGTTTTGCCGATTGTGATGCTGGTTTCTGTTGAGGTGATACTGGTTGTTGTTGTTCTGATTGTTTTTGTGGGACTGGTGGTGGTTGGAATTTAAGCTTTTTCGATCATCAATCTTTCTTTTGTTGTCACTTGAGCCTTGTGCATTTGCAAGCTTCAATATCGGCTCTATAAGGTGGTGGGATACAATGACAACTTCCTCAACAGTCTTTGGATTAGAAGCGATGACATCTCCTTCAATGAAGGTAGACCTTCGATCAAAGCTTCCAAAAGCTTTTCATTGGTAGGGAACATATGAGGACACAAAGATCTCAGCTCAAGGAATCTCTTGAAGTATGTCTTAAGGTCATTACCTTTAGCAGCCAAATGGTAATAGTCATCTTCTAGCTTCTTTATCTCAGTTCTTGGGCAGTACTATTTCATCAACAGTTGTTTCAGATCTGACCATGAAATCCTATAAGCTTCTTCCATTCCAATTGGTTGAGCATGGGCTTTCCACCAAGATAACGTATCTTTTAGCAAAGTTCTAGTTGCAAACTTGACCTTGCAATCATCTGTTCAGTCACTTAGTAGAAATAAAGTCTCGGTTCTCTCAAACCAATGAAGTAGACCAATAGCACCTTCTGTGCCCTTGAAGAATGTTGGCTTGCAGTTCATGAATTCCTTGTAGCTACACTTACGAGCTACAGAAGACTCACTTTGATTTGTTGGAGTGTTGGTTTCATTTGAGTTTGCCATTTCAACAATACGTGTTGCTGCTGCGACACAAGTTGCTTCAGCAAGACGAGCAACCTTGGCTTCACGTGCTGCTTGGGCAACACGCTCAATTTCAGCTTCTCGAGCGATATCAGCTTCTCTCGCAATCTCAGCCTCTCTTGCAATCTCAGCTTCTCTTGCAATCTTGGCTTCTCTTACGGCAGCTTCAGCTTCACGTGCCTCTTGGGCAATTCGTTCGACTTGACAATGCGTTAAACCGGCTCTAGCGATGTCGTTGGCATGCTTAGCTATAGCGGCCTTCTTATTGTCGATGACCATTTTTCGAATAGCAGTTGGAGTGATGGTGGATGAGGTAGCTTTCTTCTTGACAATTTTTCTAAAATTACCAAGAAATAAACACCAAGATTAAGAATCATCGACGATAATAAAAGTGATTACATATTATAAATATCATAATAGTCAATATCATCACTTTAAATCAATGAGATGATATTGTTATGAACAATAATAAGTGAATCATGATTTATCTCAACAAAATCATAACACATATATGGACATAATGATCGGTTTGGCATGTATGACCGATGAATAATATCACAACGCAAGAATACAGAAATACAACCATAGATAGCATAGAATACATCGATACATAGTAATTGTTCACAACCATAGGTTACGACATCAATACTCTTGTTCCAAAGTTACAAACCAAAAGGATACAAGCCTTAATACCTCATATGGCGGCTTTATGATACATACTACAATAAAGATGACTAGAATCTATGCATCTCCCGATGCGTCATCATGACGACGGCGAATCTCCTTAACCATGGCTGTCAAATCTTGGATCTGCTGCTCACGTGCTCGATCTCTCGTCTTGAGGTCATCAATCCTCTGCTCTAGTATAGTGGTGTAAGCATGAGCGGGATGTAAGCTCGTGATGTAAGACTATCTCTCGGCCTAAGGCAGTGTCTCTCAAATTACTAGCATCTCGAACAGTAGTCTCAAGCCTCTGGGTCAAGCTGGTCATGGCATCTTTCGCCTCCACAATTTGGGCGCTCATCATGTCAAATACACTCTTAATAGACAACGACCTATCACGAGGTTTTCGACCTCTTCCTCCAAGCTCTCTATCCTAACTAACGGAATCTCATCATAATGTGTCAGGAGCTTATTCAGCTGGTCCTAGTGTCTAACGAGTCTAGTTGCTAACAAAGGAATAATGTGGTGTACAAGCTCACCGGTGACTGGCAAAACTGGAGCTGGTGCAGTAGTTGAGCTCTCTCCAAGCTCGAAAGGACTCGGTGCTCCCTCCTCGTCTCTCCAACGACGAAGTAGAGGTAACAAGAATGACCATCGTCTAGCGTCGGCCTTCTTCCTAGGTCCGGACTGGACGTCTACACGAGTAGGCATGTAAGGATCAGTCAATGATGGAGGATATCATTTAATGCTAAGTGGAAAAGGTGGCTCACTGAAAGTATCCAATTGTGGTGCTGCTATAGGTAGTGATGAAGCAAGAATAGTAGTGGTCTGATGGTAGAATACAGTAGGTGGCGGTGGTGGTGAAGTAGTAGTAGGTGGAACAGTGGGTGAAACTGGAGATGACTTAGCAGGTGGTGATTGAGCTGGTGGTGACTGAGCTGATGGTGTCACATGTGTCATAGTGATCGCACACGCTTCCTAGCCGTATGCATGATGATAGCACTCTTACGACGCGGTCTGTAAGGCACTCCAAATGGCTTGGGCTCATAGGGCTTCAGGACACGGATCCTACATCGGCGACGACGGATTGGTAAGGAAGATGTTACAGAAGAGTCTGATGAGACAGAATCAGTGCTCTTGGATGACTTGGATGATCCATTATCCACTACGACATCTGAAGCAGGTAGCCATTGCTGCGACTCATAATACTGATCTAGTGTCATAGAAGCAAAAGCAGTACGCTCTTGAGAGCGAGCAGTCATAACTGGAATGGTAGGAGTTCGGGGAACCTCGCCTTCCTCAAAAGGTTCGGTCTCGTCCAAAACAGTGGCTGATGCCAATCTGTAACACCCCCGAGATCATAATGACAGCGGAAGACTAATCGGGGTGTTACTCGAATGGAGATCATAGTCAACAATTACAGAAAATGACTCGAAAGAGGCGTTTTATTAAAAGTAGTTATCATTCATCGAAAACTCATAGTTGTTACAAAATATTGTAAATTGTTCATGTTGAATACACAAAGACCTTGATAGATCTTAAGCACTCGGAGATCGTTAGTGTTGCCTATGTAATCACAAGCAAACTAATAGAAGATCTCTACAACTAGTATTCTTTAGCGGAATGTAAATACAAGTTATAATAACTAAGAACTCTTTGATCCTCTATGGATCTTTTGATTATAGAAACTCTATGTTTCGAATATTTTACAAGACTTGAAAGACTTAGAAAAACTTATCTATTACAAACTATTATGGTTCCTTTTATAGGCAAGAAACCTAATGACTCACGGCGTTTACAATATGCGCTCCTAATACAAACATAGACAAAGCATGCATCTGACAAGCATGCAACTAATCATATTGTTTTGCTAATCATATTGTTTATTACGAGTAAACCAACACAATCTGGCGCCAACCTATCTTTCATACAGTGACGACTTTTCCTACATCTGGCGCTTATCTCTCCTCGTGGATTATAGCGTTATGGCGCTCGTGAGTCATTAGGGTTTCTTGCCTATAAAAGGAACCATAATAGTTTGTAATAGATAAGTTTTCTAAGTCTTTCAAGTCTTGTAAAATATCCGAAACATAGAGTTTCTATAATCAAAGATCCATGGAGGATCAAAGAGTTCTTAGTTATTATAACTGCATTTACATTCCGCTAAAGAATACTAGTTGTGAGATCTTCTATTAGTTGCTTGTGATTACATAGGCAACACTAACGATCTCAGTGTAAGATCTATCAAAATCTTTGTGTATTCAACAAGTGGTATCGAGCACTCGGAGATCCTCTATCAAGGTCTTTGTGCTTAAGATCTATCAAGGTCTTTGTGCTTAAGATCCTCTAGATCTTCATGGCCTACACACATGATCCATGGCGAGGTTCAAGTCGAATGACTTGAACCTCCTTTGAATACTAACTATATGTATATATTTTGTTGTTGTTTGTAGGATCATCCCATAAGCATAAGAATGTTGGTATTTTTGATAGTGGCTGTTCGGAAGCATGTGCGGGAGCAGAGATATGATGCACAATTTTGTCCTCTAGAAGGAGGTGGCAATGTGGCGTTTGGAGGAAGTGATGGGAGTATCACGGGGAAAGGCACCATAAAGACACCTCATACGGATTTTGAAAATGTGTACTATGTTAAGGAACTTGACATTTCAACTTGTTCTCCGTCTCACAAATCTGTGACACCAAGAACAAAGTACTCTTCTACGAGAATGAATGTCTTGTCTTTGTCTAAAGACTTCAAACTCCCGGAAGATACTTCAATTACGCTAAAAGTTCCTCGAACTCACAATTTATACACATTCAACCTTAATGAAGTTCAACTGGTGGTGACCTCACTTGTTTGGTGGCTAAAGCATCCCTTGATGAGTCTACTAAATGGCATAGGAGGATGGCTCATGTGAATTTCAAGACCATTAACAAACTCTCTAAAATGGGTCTTGTTGAAGGTCTTCCTCAAAGTTTTCACCAATGATCATAATTGTGTCGCATGCAACAAAGGAAAACAACACGAGCCTCTTACAAAGCTATCAATGCTATGAGCATCATTTACGAACCTCTTGATTTGCTCCACATGGATCTGTTTGGTCCAACTCAAGTCGAAGCATTGATCATAAGTTCTTACATTTGGTTATCACCGATGGCTATAGCGATTTTGTTGGGTTTTCTTTCTAAGGACCAAAGATGAAACATCTCAAGTCTTGTTGAATTCATCACCCTCGTTGAAAATCAGTTGAACAAAAGGTTAAGGGAATTCGATGTGATAATGGGACGAGTTCAAGAATGCAATACTTATAGAACTACGTGGGTCAAAAGGTATGAAAAGGGACTATAGTAATCCAAGAACCCCACAACAAAATGGGGTGGTGAAAGAAAGAATAGGACCTTAATAGAAATTTGCAAGATCAATGCTTGCGACTCTAAACCCCTTATGTTACGGATCAAATTTGTTGTACGCGTGCTATGTGCTAAGCAGGGTCTCCATTACTAGACCTCAACTCAAAACACCATATGAACTTCTCTTTGGGAAGGTTCTGTCATTCACTACCTAAAACCTTTTGGTTGTCAAGTGACCATTCTAAACACCGTGATCCGTTGGGAAAGTTTGATGAGAAGGCGATGATGGTTATATTGTGGGTTATTTAGCTCATAGTAAGGCATCTGGGGTGTATAATTTGCAAGCCAAGAAGATAGAGGCGTTGAACACGAGATTTTTGGAAGATAAGCCTAATGTTCAAGGACAAGGTCATCGTGGTCTTTTGACCTTGACTATAGCGATTATTTGGGTTACACTAGACATTTGGCTAACCAAAATGCGGTCCTCAAGAGTCTCCCACTAACAATGCAGGTCCATAGATGATGACTCGAAAATGAGTTTGAAGATGATGAGCAACCTATACTTGTGCCTTCTTTCTCCCTAACAATATTGCATGTACCACCTCCAAGGATATTCTTGATAAGAGTGATGAAGATGAATCACATTATCTTTGAGGACCTTGCTAGGCTTGAGACTCAAGAATTTCTTTGCTAAGCTTGCGAGCGAATGGAGGTTGCTAATGAAGGAGTCGGTGAAACCACGTTTACTGCTGAAGTTGATTCACACACCTACCATACACAAATCCGTTGAAGGCTATCTTGTTTCTTCTCATGTTCCTTCTCAGTGTCTTGGACTTTGGAGAACCTTATACCGCTTTCCAAAACCCTCGGATCTTGAAATCATCAACCCAAAGTGGAATCTTCACTTCACCCTCTTATGATGCTAAGTTTGAACCAACTATCACTAATCTTGATTCATCCATTGAAGTCATTGTTGCTACTCGGAGGATCAATATTGCTCATCCTCGATCAATATTATCGGTGATCTTCGGCACTGTTAGAACTCGAAGGGCTATAACAAGTCCTCAATTTGGATGATTGCTTTTCTCTCTTATGTCTCCAACCCGGCAAAAGACAATCACACACACTTCAAGCATTGTCTGTTTGCTTGTTTTCTTTCTCAAGTGGAACCATCTAGTGTTTCTCAAGCTCTTAACGATTCAAGGCGGCTAGAAGCAATGCAAGAAGAGATGCAACAATTTCACAATCGGCGGGTTTGGATCTTGGTTCCACTCACGATGGCAAATATGCCATTGGGACAAAGTGGATTTTGAAGAATAAGAGAGATGCTCGGGGTGTTGTGGTCAAAAACAAAGCAAGATTAGTGGCTCAAGCCTTGAGACAAGAGGAGGAATTGATTATGATGAAGTATTTGCACATGTTGCTAGAGTTGAAGCCATTCGAATTTTCTTGGCTTATGCTTCTTACATGGGTTTCATGGTGTATCGGATGGATGTTAAAGGCGCTTTTACGTATGGTGAGATTGCGAGAGGAGGTTTATGTCACTCAACCCAGGTTTGAAGACCCGGATCACCCAAATCATCTTTACAAGGTTGTTAAAGCTCTCTATGGCTTACATCGGGCACCTAGAGCTTGGTATGCTAGGCTTTCATCATTTCTGTGAAGCATGGCTACGAGGAGAGGTGCTATTGATAAAACTACTGTTCCTCAAGAAGAATTATTCGGACATAATTCTTGTGCAAGTTTATGTGGATGACATTATTTTTGGATCCACAAGCGAAGCTTAGTGCGAGGAATTTGAGGAACTAATGAAGGCGAATTCGGATGAGTGCTATGGGAGAGCTTACTTTCTTTTGGGTCTCAAGTTCGTGAGAAACAAGATGGCATCTTTATCATCAAGATAAATATGTGAGGACATTTGAAGAAATTTGGTATGGAAGGTGTTAGGCGCCCACAACACCTTATGAAGCTCAAAGACAAAGCAAATAATGAACGAGATCTACATGAATGTTCATCATACGGTCCATGATTGGTTCATTGATGTATCTAACGACTTCAAGACACGATATCACGTTTCTTTGTGAGTGTTTGTTCTCAACATCAAGTCACTCCACTTACTTCCCATCTCAATCTTGTCAAGAAGATCTTTAAGTACCTCAAGGCCAACCTCTTTTAGGCCTTTGGTACCCAAAAGAGTCTCCTTTCAAGTTGGAAGCATATAGTGACGGTGATTATCTTTGGTGCAAATCTGGATAGAAGATCCACAACCGGAGGTGCCAATTTCTTGGAAAGAGGTTGATTTCTTGGCAATGCAAGAAACAAACCATTGTGGCTGCCTCAACTCTTCAAGGTAGTATGTTCTTCTTTGCAAATTCTTTGTGGACATGTCCTTTGGATTCAAAACCAATTCTTTGGACTATGGGTACAACTTCATGAACACAACAATTCATATAGATAATCAAAGTACCATCTGCATAGTCAAAATCCGGTTTTTCACGATCGCACAAAACACATTGAAATCGAGGCACCACTTTATAAGAGATGCATATGAAAACATTTGATAAAAGTGGCTAAAATTCATCTTGATGATAATGTGGCGGACTTGTTAACAAAAGCGTTTGATGGACCAAGGTTTCAACACCTCGTTGTCAATATTGGAATGTTAAACCCTTGTTGCATAATTTAAGGGAGGCATAGGCCTCGGGAGGCATATGCCTCGGGGAGAAGATTGTGCAAACTCTGCATATTTTTGTGTGTTATTTTGTTTACTAACACTAACTTTCTAATAATTCTTTAGTTTGTTTGTCTTTGTGTTGTTCTTGTATGTTTTGTGTACATTTTGCGGTTATCGGATTGCATTTGTCTATTCCTTATGCGAATTGCGGTTTGTCTATTCCATGATCAAGATCAAATTCATCAAGTGTGGTTCATTGGTATATGGTCAAGATAGCTAAAAGATTGTTGCTTGTTTCTTACGAAATTAAAAATCTTGAAGCAAACAATTTGATTCCACCGAAGTTATAATCTTGAAGAAAAGAAATTGAAGTCAAATTGTTCTTTCATTCATTCAAGAAGCAGTTCTGACTTACGACACAAAAGTCAACCTACTACAAATGCATCTTCAAGATACGAGCTATACACTTACGCTAATCCTAATCTAGTACATATCATCCATTCCAACATCTAAGTGAATGTTGGATATGCATTAGATGCTGGCTTTGCGTTTGTGGGTCTTGTATAACCACCCATTCCGTCTATCTCGATGGCTGGATATGCATGACCAATACGACGAAGATGCTAAGGACCAAAATGGAGAGGATGGATTGATGCAAACGTTGATAATGACGATGACCACACATGATGATGGAGAAAAATAACATCTCCTGTGTGCTTCATCTATGTATTTCAACCAAAATGCAATACATCCACCCTCCTAAGCCCTTCTATTATCGATGTGTGTTGATGCACCAAAAGATGGCGCGATGAGACCAAGAACCACCTCTCTATCTTTGGGGAGTGGCGGAGTCTGGCACGAGGCCTTTGTTGAGGCCGAGTCTTTGGAGGTTGGGAGTATGATGTTCCTCCTTATAGGAGTCATCGGAATCATCGTGATTCACTTGGATTCACTACACTATCATCTTACGAAGAAGGGAGAAAGGGTGATTTATTTGGTCGTGGATAGGGTTGAGGAAAATAATGTAGCCATGGGTTTGAATCACCACTTGATGATGATGAAGAGGATGATAAAGATGATGTTGTGAGATCTATGATCTCAGGTTTGGTATTCATGGTGCAATTTGGTTAATTGGGGTTTGTTTTTGCATCTAGGGTTTGTGGTAAATATTTGGGGATCTTTTGATGAAGAGATAAGTATACATTGGGATCATTTTATAGACGGGTTCGAGGTTCAATGAAAATTAATGCGAGTGGGTGGCACGGTAATTCTAGAAACTTACGAAGATATTCTTATCTTTGATGGTTTCTGTGAAGTGTATAACCCGATTGACCATGTGTTTATCTTGAGCGTTATTTTGGGGTTGGTCAAAGTTGAAATACTGGCGTCGTGACAGTCAACCAAACGGTCCAATTTTCTTTGACTATATTTGGGGCAAAACTATCACTCCACCATCACACTCTTGAGAACAAACCAATTCCTCTCATCCTACATCCACAAACACTCACCATTACGAAACATAACCCTAAAACTCATATCCTCATGGCTCTTGAATTTAAACATGATCACAACAAAGTTGCATTTTGGGAAGCGGTAAGGGATATGAATTATGCGCACCAATGGTGGAATTCTTGAAAAGGTCCAAGATTTGTTATGCTCTTACATTCTCCAAATGAGATATATGAATCACTTTGGTTACTCGGTTTTGGGAAGCGGCGAGAGAAGAGCAATGAGGCGAGATTAGGGGCGTGATTGATGGAGCGAGCACAAAGTGACAGAGGACCTAATAAGGAGGAAGCTTCGCTTGGAAGATCTTGATGGAGAATTTCACTCTAATCGGGAAGATGTGCTTCTTGGGCTAAGAGCAATTGGCTGTCGAGGTACAGGGACGATATGTGGTGAAGAAGGAACTTTGCCCAGTGGAGGTTCTGGTTCACACGCTGCTTCAATGCATAAGTAACAAGTCGGGAGGATGGGAGCGGTTCTCTACCCAACTAGGATGTGGTATTGTGTGTCTTTCTCAGGGGTAACTTACAATTTTTCTAAGTATATTTTTGAAAACATGGTTGAAAATCTTCAAAAGAAAAAGAATAAGTTTTAATGTACCCAAGATTTACGCAAATGATTTTAGACACCACTACCCAAGCCCAATCCTTTTATCCCATAGGTGTTTTAAGCGCTAAATTGTTTGCAACCATGAGAACTCACTTTCGGAGACATCATCCCTTGCTTGCGACCATATTGCCCCAAGGCAATGAGGTTGCGATGAGGAGATTGTGACTAATAATCCTCCTTCTTCACTGTTGCTCTTGATGGTAATCCATTAGTTAACATTGATGAGGGCCTCATCAACTATTGAAGCAACTCATGTTGCTCGGACCGACCACCTTGTCCCAGTCCACCACCGCACTAGTTACTCATGATGAGTCGATCTTAATAGACTACCCACACCAAGTCACGTTAGGGATCCTCTCAATGAAGATCTTCCTCACTTTGAGCATGACCATGATTCTCTTGAAAGGTCAATGAAGCCCCTTACCACGAGGCAATCTGCTGGTGGGTGAGGACCTATTACACTCTCATCTGTTTATGCTCTTGTCCATGACTATACTCTTGAAGTGTCTAGTCCGAAAAAGGAGCTTGCGAGACCAAGTCTTCTCTTGGTAATCAGTTGAAGAATTGCGAGAATAAAGTCAAGTTTAGAGGACAAACTTAAAGGGGCTCCAAAGAAAGCTTATGGTTTCTTCGATGAAGAACAAGAAGTACCTCGGTTTGGGTCTCTTGATATGTTAGGCGATGTGTCTCTTAATGATCCTTCATCGGTGGTTCTTGCTTCCTCAAAGAAGAAGGAACTGTTCTTTACAAAGAAGAAAGAGATCTTATTTACATAAGGTTTCTTACGAAGCTTCAAAGGAACACGGTGTTGATAAGGTGCATCTGGCGATGTGCAAATGGAGGATGTATCTTCATATCATGGTCAATCGTCATCGTTCAAGAACCAACGGGCCTTCACCTCTGCGGATCTTTACGATGTTGTTGTCATGACCACTCCGGTTGATAATCTACATCAACATGTTTCTCCCACAGTTGACCGGGAATTGCTCTTGAGGTTCACATCGTTGATATAGCGAAGATAAGTGTGCTAAGAAACACGATGATAAAGGGAAAGATGTAATAGCGAAGATGAGCTTGGTCCGGACACGGTAAGTAAGGAGGAAAGACTAGGACAAGCAAGTAGATTGGGTGAGTTTGAGAAGTCAAAGAAAAGTGAAGTATTGGCTCAACAACTTGAGGCGGAGGACTTTTCATCTTTACCTCTGAGAGAAGAAGAAGCTGGATGAAATGCGTGTTCGGATGCTGCTGAATCTTGGGATACTCTAAGCGAGCAAGTTATTTCAAGACCTTCTCTTGCTCAAAGTATACTAGGTGGAGATTTCAACGATGAAAGTTATGTGGATCAAATGATGGCTCGGGGAAGACAAAGGAAGCAAGAAGCTATTGCGAAGGAGAGCCATCAAAGCTCGAGAAGAACAAAGAAACCTCCTACTAAATACGAAATGAGAATGGTGGTGAAAATCAATGCTCGATGTACAACTACGGCAACAATGAAACAAGTCAAGGCTTTTCTGATCATGTCTGTTTCGCAAATATAAGCAGATCATGAGGACAAATCATCATCTTCAACACATTCTACCAACTTAAAAGGATTCTTGAGAATGAAGTTGCTCAAGAAGCAAAAGACTCAAGTCGATGATGCTCCACCAAGGCGACTTCTCCGGTCATTTCTCTTGAAGCATCTCTGAAGTTGCTTACCTGCGACAAGGGTCCATCTGTTGAACCATCTACCAATTCTCTGAAGCACTGTTATATCTGCTCCCACTTCATCTGTGGCAACCGTTGACACACAAGCTTCTAAAGTTAAGGAAGGCGATCTCGCGAAATAAAAAGAAAGGCGATAAAGATGCTTCACAGGATGAATGCACTTAGTGTTCCAACTAAGTCTCCCTCTACCTCTTCAAGTCTTACCACAAATGTTCAAGATGAAAATGCTCCTACAGGAAATCTATAAGCTTTGGTAGGAGGGCGAAGAGAATGGCCAAAAGATCTCCTTGGATCTTGAAGATGATGACTCAACTTTCATTATAGAGGGCTCTGCTGCTGATTTTCTGAGGGAGATCAAAATGTGTTGGTCGATTAGGCGAAGGATGATGAGATGAATGTCATTCATCGAAAGGACTCCACCTCAATGGAATTCACCTTTCAAGGAAATTCTACACTTGGTGAGCAGGCGGTTACTTTCTCTGACACTCGTGTTACCACCCATTACCACAACAAGAAACCACAAGGTTACGGGATGTTCTTCACCGAGATCTTCAGTCTGTTAAACTCTCATTCTCCCAATAGTAAAGCACATTCCATTTGGGAGAACTCGCATCGGTGGAAGGTTGCATCACGGAGATTCTATCCTCACCTCGTGTGCATGTACTTGAGACTAAGGGTGGAATCCTTTGTCGCATGTTCTTTGAAGAAAGTATCCATTGCCCAAGAGACTTATGGAAAGGATGCTTAGTCGAAATGGAGATTCCTCCGAACCCGATGGGCAATGAAAGGTATGCCTTTAACATTGGTGGGTTTGATCAAGACTCAACTTCAACAACGACAATAGGCCTCATCCTTATCATGGTACTTGGTACTCTGCATTACCTTGTTTTGTTGCTTTTAGTTTATGCTATTTATGTTATTTGTCTATTTACGTGTTATTTTCATTTCTTAGTTAAAAAAAAAAAAAAAAAAAAAAAAAAAACAAACTTTTATGCGGGTTTGTTTGTTGTACAATCGATGGTTTTAACTCACCGGATATACCATGTGTATGTCAAAGGTTGACTAGTCAAAGTGCTGACTTTGGTAAAGACACAACAAATCATTGATAGGCGTAATGGTTTGCTCAAAATCATAGGGTCAACAACCACCCATGCTTACTGCTTGAGGTTGTATGGTCCTCAATTCACCATGGTCTATTCCTTTTTGGAATCCAAGAATTGGCTAGCCCACATGTATATGGCATGTGGTAAAGGCAGCGAATCCATAATTGGTTCTCAATTCACCAATTCTAAGAATTGACTAGTCTGAGCAAGCGGCTACGGTAAAGACAAGTCAAATTCGTTTATATAGTTCTTTGGTTTGCCAATAAATCGGATGGTTCTCAATGTACCATAGTTTTGAACTAAAACATATGGCTACTCCGGTAGTGATGGCTATTGGTAAAGAGACATCAAACCCATTATTTTCAATGATTCACCTCTCACGGAGTTAACACACAGAAGTGATGAGAATAGTATAAAACTTATATGTTTTAATGTACATGATGTCATATGTTCTTTGCAAAGATACGGTGTATCACGGTTCAATCATCATAGAGATGTTCTTCTTACGAATCTTCTTTGCGATGTTGAATGCAATCCTCTTAATGTGAAGTCTTTGTGCTCAAGCTGGACCTTCCTAGGCGAGAAGTGTTTACGAAATGGGGAGGATATTGTTTGGAAATTTTCTCATAAGATGGTACAATCCTCAGCGGTATTAACGATCTATCAAGGAAACGGAACTTAACCTAGTCAAATTCGGTTTAGGGAGGATTGTTGGGAATTACGGTAAAATCTTGGATCTGTTGAGTATCGCCGAAGAAGAATGGATTACTTGAAGTTATACTTGACGAGAAGTGTCGCGAAATCGTGATTATGCTTTAACACCTGTTGGCAAGTATAACTTCGCGAATCCATTCTTCTTCGGCAACTCTTCGGCGATACTTGACGGATCGATGTTTTACCATAATTCCCCAACGTTCAAAGTGTTTTCCAAAACTAAAGAGCATGAGTTTGAAAGAAATGACAACTTTATGTTTACACCACAAGAAGGTCTGGTATACCCGCCGTGCCTTGGACATAATCTTCACGATTACACGAGATAACATGCTTAAAAAGGTCAACAAAAATGTTGAGTGAAGTTCATAGGTTTAAATAACAGTTGAACACAAGAATATGAGCATGATCAATGTAAACTAACAATATCATGGAGAAAATCACAGATAATTATGCGCTAAGCTCATGCAACCAAGACTCAACTGCATACACCGAATTACTGATGTACGTAAGTTTGCCCCAAAGGAGGTAATAGCCAATTACCTAATGCAATTCAAATATGGTGTGCCCCGGTTATTTCTTTATAACCAAGACGGGGTCGTTAATCCCCATAGTACTATTCACGATATTTGCGTTCACTCGCGGTGACTAATGGTTCATGATACAGGGGACTTATGGCTAAATACTTGGCGGTACCAATAATCAAGAAGCGAACATTTATGAAAAACCTTGTGTTCTAGTTTAGAGCATGTATCTCCCTCGCGGGGTTTGCAAAATAAAGTAAAAGCAAGGCTATGAACTCACCTTGATGATAACGAACAAGCACAAACAGATCAAGCACAATGTAGCGGAGGTTCCAAACTGAAACCTAAAAATGATGAGATGGCGAGTCTCAGATATGATAGACATTTTGGTTCGCCACCAAAATAATAGAGCATTGAATATTCTTATTCATTAGATCATTGAATTGTCCAATTCAATAGGGTGTGTGCGTGCTTAACGTTTTAAGTTAATTTACTTGCTACATTGCCTTAGTTGGTATTTATTAATGATCCTCACTTACACATAAGTGAAATGTTCCCCCGTTGTGATCTCGTAAAATGATAATGTTGTTGAGTATTTTAGCTTGTTTAGATCCCACGTGCGTTTTATCGGATTATATATATGATTATGATCTTATATATATATATATATATATATATATATATATATATATATATATATATATATATATATATATATATATATATATATATATATATATATAGTATATATTTAGCGATATCCGATAATAAAATACTTTGAGAACACTTATATGATCAAAATACTCGTTTTTACAAAGTTGCGTTAAGTTTACAAGTTTTTCTAAACTTTTCCCGAAGTTGCGTTAAGTTTACACGTTTTTACCAAGTTGCGAATGGTGCATGTCTAGTCCCTATTTTTCATGAAACTTTTATTTATGTAATGTTAAACCTTTATCTTTTCGAAAAGTTCCAAAGTTCAACCAAGGTTTACACATTTTTCATTTTTAGTCCGAAAACTCATTTTAGTATACGAAAACTTTTCAAAATCATTATATGTTTGGGTTCCTAAACCTTAGTTTATTGCTTATGCGTGATACTGCTGCTGTTTACATGATCAAAATACATTATATTTAGTTGTTGTTAATCGGTAATGGTGGAAGTCAAGTGCGGATCTTGGTCTATTGATCGATGTTGCTGAATGTTATGGAAGTTAAGTTTTTAGGGTTCTTATTCAAAAACTCTGTAGATCGTTTGGTGCGACTTGATCCTGCACGCGTTCATGTTTATCATGGTGATGGATATGGTCTTTATTTGTTGCACATTCGATCTACTTGTTAGGGTTTATTCACCTTTGGATCGTTTACGTGGCTGTTTTGATGGGGTGATCATGGCATGTACTTTGCAGGTTCGCTGCATGGTTGTTAGGGTTTTCTAAAACCTTATTTGTTTGTTATGCTATATCATGATGCTACTGGTTTCATATTCACATCTTCGGGTAGTAGCTTAAGGATAAAGTGTATCTACTCTTTAGTACTTTTTGATCCTTTACTGGGCAGAATTCTTCATCTAATAGGTCAATTGGTACGTTATGTGGAAGTTAGGGTGTTAATCCCTATGTTTTGGTGTGCAATCATGACGTGATGTGTGGTTCCTTGGATCATTATGGTTGGTGGGATTCAATGATGAATTCATATCTTTTTACTTTCTCACATGTGATCAAGGTGCTGCGGGTTGGTTGACGCTGGAAGTTTGGACTACTATGCTGACTTGAAGATTCAAGTATTTCTATTTGAAGTGCATTTATGTTTTATTATTTTTAAAGTCATTGTAGTCTGATGTTTAGTTATAAGTGTGGTCTGTCACTCTTATATTGTGAGTTATAGGAATGATGTTTCATTCGTATAGGAGAGTCTGTAAGTGTCCTAAGGGACTGAGATGATGGACTCACTCTCATCCATTGTACTTCAATGTTTTTTGGATAATATATTTTACCAGGGTGCAGGATTACTCCCCTTTACCCAAAAAAAAACTTTTCAAAATCATTCGAGATTATTCATAGGTTATTTTCAAGATTCGTTTGCTTATTTCCATCCTAATGGGCCGGGTGTTGGGCTAGTTGGGCTCGGTTTGGGCATAATGGGCTTGTTTATTGGGCTTTAGGCCCGTTTGGTTTTGTTTAGTATTAAAAATAGTTGAGAGTTTTGAAGTGTTTTGCAAAGGTTTTACAACTTGTCTTCGACAAGTTTTACAAGTTATCTAGGTTGGCATGTTCACTAGTGCGTGAGAAGTGTGTCGAGTGGTGGTATCTCTATTCTATACGAAGGAATAAAAGAACCTAGGGTGCATTATGTGTTTAACGTGTGATATACGTATATGTACTAGAGTGAAAAATAATTGAAGAATCAAAATAGGTTTTGAAAGACTTACAATCACTCGTATTGAGTGGAGATGAGACGAGTAGAGCAAGTGTGAGGATTTTCTTATGACGAATTCGATTATCACCCAAGCTTTTCCACTTGCACCTTAACTTCTAATACCCAAAATCCTTTGTTTCTTTCCCTAGTTTCCTTCGACAGAATGTTAGGAAGTCTCTTGTGAGTTTAGTAGTGAGTTTTTGTCTAAGTGTGTGTGACTTAACTTGTTTGAGGATAGTCTTCTTATAGGAAGAAAAGTTATGGCTTAGGGATTATTATATCTTGATCTTTCAAGTTCCAAGATTAGTTTGAGACATGTGTGGTTTGCTAGATGGGGCGTGCAAGTGTGGCAGCCAATTTTATGGCTTGTCGATGCCTAGTTGATTTGTATTTTAGCATGTGGAACACATTACACAATGGGTTACAAAGTCTCAAAGATGGTCAAAGGGGTCTTGGTGGTTTAGGGCAATTTAATAATAGGTTAGGGTAGCTTAAAGGTGGTTTTATGTCTCCTTGATCTTGTACACATCTTTGCTTAAGTCACTAAGGAAATATTTTGTGTTCTCCTAGTTTGGTTCTAACGACACTCCCACATGAGGTACTAGTTCCTTATTTTTGGTTACATGAATATTTGATGTGTTGTGGGCTTTGGGTAGTGAGAATGGCAAGGTCCAAGGAAAATCTTGTTTGATTTTCATGTTTGTTTTGCTTGTGTGTTTCGCTAGTTGACCGGGTACAAGAAATCTCAAAAGAATGTCACAAAATTTCAATTTTTGTGTAATATGGGCTTTGGGTGGAAATGTTTGGACAAGGCCCAAACGAATAAGGGTGTTGGGCTCGGCTAGTTTTGGCGATGGGCTGATAAACGACGAGGCCCATAGAACAATGAGATGGGCTTGGTGAAAGTCCGGTTAAGGCCCAAGGTATCTCTACGGGTTGGGCTCGACTTGCTAACAAGGCCCAAATGAAATGTGATGGTGAGTTGGGCTTGATTTGAGGCCCAATAAGAATATCGAGATCGTGGGGAATTTCATTCTGATCACAACGGTATATTTATGAACGCTCAAGCTGCGTTGATCATGCATATGCCAAATGATATGCAAATGTGATAATTAGAAAATTTCATGATGAGGAAAATCGTTCTTTATTTCTGATTAAAGTCTTAAGTACAATGAAATTTCCGGGAGCTTACCCTTGTGGACTATTGCTGCTACTAAGCTTGATAGCAAAAAAAATGTTGCACTTGTAGGAATCGAACCCGGGACCTCTTGCTCATAAACTAACGACTCATCCAACTGAGCTGCGCCACTCTTTGTGTTAAATGTTGCACTCGACTCTTTTTATCCAATATCTTACTGGGCCGGATTTTTATTTAACAAACTTGAAATAGGCTTCGTTCGGTCTTCGTTTAATCTTTCAAAATTCCAACTTTTGTCACCATGCTTCAAATAAAATTACCATTTGACTTGTTTTTTTGTGCTCTTTCCAATGGTGTGCTCGGATAATTTTTACGACTTTGTTTGAACCTCGAAAGTCACAAAAACGTCATCGAAACTCATCTGAAAATCACCCTTTTTGCTTTGTTTTCAAACCTTTGTACCTGCAAGACATGATAACACATATCCAACATATTTGCAATATAATTTATCATATTTCATGGTTATTAGTCCAATTTCGCATATTTTTAGATATAACATGATGTGTGTTTTAGCACACATCAAAATACCCTACAATTAAGCCATTGCTGGTCCCTCTCGCAATGTTTATTACACACGTAGTGAAAGAAAATCTTTTAAACTCCCTTAACTAAAAATCCCTCACATAAAACAAGAACAGAAAGATGCTCATCAAGGGGTACAAAAATGTTTTGCTTAGAAAACGCCCCATTTTAACCATAAAATAATTGAAAGACAATAAGAATTTTTCAACTTACATACAAGGCTTTAAGAAAGGGAAACACGCAAATTGGGAGTTTTCAGGAGATAAAGATCATCATCCTCGATTTTCACAATCCCCAAACCAAGATTAAAACGAAGTCACATATAATATATAAGATTAGATGCTAACACTACTCCTAGACACTAATTGTGTACGCGCAGCTACCCCTTGCTCCCTTATTCCTAGTTCCTCTAAGGATTTTATTTTGAAAAACGAGTTTTTCTTATTTTGATATTTATTTAGTCACATAAAGGCACCCGGTTTAAAAAGTAATTAGTTAGTAACCATTCCCTAAAGAACGACTGCATATAAAATTGAGGTCCACATCAAGGTCCTATTTTAACACGATTTAGGGGATATCCTTTTTATTTCATCCGAAACAACTCATCTACGAGTCCAGAGACAGATTTTTATTTAGATATCCCTGGAGTCGACGTTTGAATTTTTTTACAACATTATAATTAAGAAATATTAGTCCCCGGTCCTTTAAACAACTGAGACAACGACATCGAACCGTCAAGAAACAGTAGTCTTATTTCGACTTTGGAATTTCCTCCACCTTTTTTAAGTCTGAGTCAACGGGAGCGAACTGTCAGGAAACAGAAAACTTTTATCGGCTTTGGATTATTATGACATTTACCTCCGCCCTTTGAACAACTGAGACAACGACAACTAACCGTCAGGAAACAGTAGTCTATTACGACTTTGGTTTATTAAACTTTGTTAGGTGCCAAACCCCGAGTCCTACGGCCTTTCAACATCCGAAAAATAGCAGCAAACTATCATAAATTAGTTGTGTTATTTCCGGGTAACACTGGCAGTACCTTGATGTGTACCCAATTTTCATATGTAGGAATTCTTTAGAAAAGGATTAAAAACTAACAATCGTAAAAACCGTTCATCTATATTTAAGGAAAACATTATTATTTTTATGTGTTATTTAGCTGGGGGGAGCAAAAAGCCATAATTAACTGCTACGAGCTCTAAAGAGAACCAACTACTTCACGCTTAGCATCTAACTTATATTAAACTCTATCATTTTTCGTTCTTTGAAAGTTTTTAAGTTTTGCAAGCGCTCAGTCTCGAAAGCTAAGAGAAAAGCTAGAGTGCAATACTCAGTCAAGTCAGAATCTCTTTTGTTCTAGCCTACTAATTCATACAAATATATATATATATATATATATATATATATATATATATATATATATATATATATATATATATATATATATATATATATATATATATATATATATATATATATATATATATATATATATATATATATATATATATATATATATATATATATATTAAGTAAAGTATATAACATAAATCGGTTAAAAACGGGGTTGCGTGGGGCCCAGAAAAAAGCAGGAAAAGTCATATTTGGATAGAAATCCACCCCACACTTAAAACTAAACATTGTCCGCAATGTTTAAAAATCATGGGTATTAACCCCACACTTAGAATCGAAAAAGGTGAATGTTTTAAAAATTCTAAGTGTGAAAGATGAAAAATCATTTTTAATTATAACAAAGGGTTATCCCTAGATATAAAATGTGAATGATCGGAGACCGAGTGTTGGAGGGTTTGAAAACAAGCACAGAAGTCTTCTCAATCATAGGGGATTCTATTAGCAAAACGAGAACCTGCAAACACATATGGAAAGAAACACAACCCCACACTTATCCAAAAAAACCACGTCACACTTATTAGAAAAAGAAAAATAAAGATAGATAGATAGATTGATAGATTACATGGGTTGCCTCTTGAGAAACGCTTGTTTATTAACGAGTCACTAGCTTGACTCACTCAATATTAAGTTTTCATTAAGTACAAAAGGGTTGGTGATAACATCAAATAATCTTGATTTTTAAGTGTTAATTTCCCCTGATTATGCTATATTCTATGTTGTTTATAAGGATTTATACTCTTATTCCTTTAATATTTCGTTTCTAGGTAGTATATGAGCATAGGAGCTAAGAGACGCGGTTTTGGAGATATACTCAATGATTTTTACCATAGTATGCTTTTATGGAAGAAGCTACGGCGTATCTCTCACTCTCAATTACGCCATAGCTAGGATTACGTTTATAAAGACCAAGTTAACAAAAGTTACGGCGTAACTATCAACTCAAGTTACGCCATAAGTAACCATCTAGGTCATGTGGAATTTTGCGCCTCCATCAGTTACGCCGTAATCTCTAGCATGAGTTATGACGTAACCAACACACCGAGAGTTCTGATGGGATCTTTAAATATTACGGCGTAGTCATTTATTGAGTTTAAAACAGAGCTTACGAAATTACAGCGTAACTATTCTTAAGGTTACGCCATAATCATCACACCGAGACTTGATATTTTAAGATATTTAAGTTATGGTGTAACCAAATTATTAGGTTATGTCGTAACTCTGATCGGGCCTATAAATACAAGCCATAACCTAATAATTTGGTCCGTATGAAGACATGAATTAAAGGCAGATCATACTCAGCATACGGAGCTATTTCCAAGGGAGAAATCACACCGTATCATCGATAAGCTTTAGAGATTTCTATTTCATTACACTTTAATTCATGTCTTCATTTATTATGTTAAACATTGAATTGATTGTGTGTTTTAATATGATTGGCTAAGCACCTTTGGTGCTAGCCTAGTTATGATTCCTTGATTGCGTTGTTTATGTTTTCGCAATTCTATTATTGTTTCTAGTGTATGCATGCATAGTTCGTTGGTAGTTACCCTAGCTTCAGTAGTTTTAAGTTGCGGTCGTATTTGCTTGCTTAGGAGAATTGACCAAAGGATCCTAGGGAAGTAGGTAGAGAGGTGTTAATCCCAGTTCACCTTATGAATATAGATCTTGAATAGCTTTGTATAAGAAACTATTTGAATCTATAAGTATTACGCGGAATATAACACTTGTAGAATAAGAAGAACACAATGAATTCATAACCAAAAAGCTTCAATATTATTAGAATAATAATACGAGTGATCTTAATATCACTAGGGTTTACAACCTTAAAGCCGCCTTAAAACCTATGTTTTTACCAATGACCTAATGCCTCCTTTTATATAATAAGGAGTCCTACTAGGTTACAATCATTTCCTAAATAATTGTATCTTCTCTATTCTTATCTAATACTACATTATAGGAACACGTCATTCCTTAAATACAAAACAGACTAATACTCTAGCAGCAGATATATAAAACTAGCAGTACTTTCTTCAAGCCCAACAGCAGTTACCACTTAGTGTATTCTCACGATTCTGTATAGCACCACCCATTAGTAGATAGAATACACCAGCAGCAATTTCACTAACGCCAGCAGTAGTTGACACTTAGAGCAATTTATCAGGAACTTCAGAAGCAGATGACTTTCCCAAAAGCAGTAGTTTCCATAAAACCCAACAATCCTCCCCTAAACTTGATATTTGCTCCTCAAATCATCAAGTTTCCTTTAAGAATAAACAACCACTAGGAGGATGCTTCCAAACACACTACTTCTTCTTTTTAGGATCCATGATCTTCTTATATTTTCTAATCAACTTGTAAGCTTGATCATCAGATAGGAAATGCCTTTGAGTTCTAATAATGTTGGGTGTCAGCATCTGTCTAATCACATATGTATTAGCTATGAGTTGAGGATAATCCTTCTCCATAAGCATATATACCACCACTCCATGAGCAAATACATCATGCACCCCACAATCCTGATATAAATCCCATCTCTAAACAGTATTGTTTCTCAACCTTTGCCATTCTTGATCTTCATGAGCTGGTTCAAACATGACCTTCAGATAGTTCCAAATGACTGCATCATAGAACATCTTAGGATAAGGATTGTGCTTCTCCTTGAATATCCTCCAGATGTCTATAAAATCCTACCTATCCAATTGCTCAACAAATTGTCTGAATCTAATGAATCTTTGAACCTGCCCATTTGCTCTCTTGATATCCCAGAATGTCTCACTCCCCAATTGAATACCTGAAAAAACATCAACCACAGGATGTTTAACCCCCAAAGAAGTTTCATTGACAACTTTAGGTCCAGAGTACTTGATCAAGGCACAATTTGAATATAGATCTTGCACTCTTTCCCTGTCCTGTGGGTTAATCTGCTCATCTACTTTTTCACTAACACTTGGTCCTTCTTGCTCAGTGTCAGACTGCTCATAAGCTTTGGACTTGTCAGCTTTCCTCTTCTTTATCCCTATTGATTTCTTCCTATTTCCAGACCTCTTAACACCAATGGTAGAAGTCTTCTGTTGGACCTCTTCCTTCACCTTTTCTTTCTCCTCTTGCTTCTTTTCCACCTGAGGTTGCACTTCCTCTACCAATTTGTCTTTCAAAGGTTCTTCAGAATCCATGGGAATGAAGTTAGACATATCTAATTCTGATCTTGCAGCCTCATACTTCTTTTCAATTTCAGCATCAGAAAAAGGTTTTTACTGCAATAACTTCCACCCCTTCATGTTTCTTAAATATTGGCATTGAAAGTATCTTCTTTGTTTTACAGTTGGTGGTTTAAGCAACTTCTTCTTCTTTCTTTCATCAACATATTGTTTTCTCCTCTTTTCCATGAAGTTTCTCAGCCACCGAGTCCTTTCCTCAATTGTATAGTTAGCCTCATTTTCTTACTTGAGGATTTTTTTTGAACTCACAATCTGCATCTCCCTTGACTCTTTCCTCATCCCATTGTGCTAGTAATTCCAAAGTCTTTCTCTCATTTTCAATAGCAATCTTTTGTTTCCTCACAACTTCTGCATTCTCTGAAGCATACTCTTCTTGGAGTCTAACAGCTACCATTCTATCATGTTCAGCTAACTTCGCTTTTGGCCAAAACTCTATTGGAATATCAGCATAAGGATCAGGCTCTTCATACACTCCTTTGCCTTTTCCTTCATACTTGTGTTGAGAAGCAGTTGACTTTGAAGATGAGATAGGTTCTTTGAAGACTATACCCTTGGTTGGTGGCTTTGATACTTGTGGGATAGGTTGAGTAGGAATTGGTGTAGGCACAACTGGTGTAACAGTTGCTGTAGATGTTGGTGTAACTGGTGTAGCAACAGATTATGTAACCATAGGTTTTGATTTCTTCAAGTCCATCATAGCCTTTGCCATTGTAGTATCATCATCCGTGACATCAGTTGGAGTTGCAGTATCTTCAACTACCTTAGCAGTAGTTTCAAAAGTAGATACATCAGTAGGCTCCTTAATACCAGCAACATATTCAATTACATTAGCAGCAGGTTCCTGAACCCTAGAATTAGATTCCACCCCTGCAACATTACTTTTCTCTGTATCCTTCTCAGTTTCCACTACTTGATCCTGCTCCTTTTCTACACTTTCATATGTATGCATATCATTCACCCTATTGTCCTCACCATCAAAACCTATATCCATATCATTATCAACCCCTGCATCCTCATTATTCTGATCCTCTCCTGAATTCTGTACATCATTAGCATTCCTCCCCTATTTGGGAGCATCCTCCCCCAAATCAGATTCCTCAGAAGAGTCCACCCTGAATGCAGTTCCAGCCTGAACCAACCTCATATATTTAGCTATTCTTGACCTCTGAATACCCTCCAAATGCCTAACCCTTTGCTTCAACCTCTTGATTTCTGCAACTTGGGAAGCTAAAAGTTGTTGGAGGCCAAGAACATCTTGTGATAGTTTGGTACATAAATTCGTCAATTCTTTAAGTAGTCCATCACTACCCTCACCACTTCAACTTGTGTTACCTAGCCCGAGAAGTAGATCACAGGATTTGTCATGGTGTACATTATCATCCATCAATTCCTCATTTACAGTCTATCCTCATCACTTCAGGATGTGTAACCTTCCCTGAGAGGTGAATCATAGGATGTAAACTCAGTCTCAAACCTGGTTTGAGTATCTGAGCCCCTAAATTATCCGTTTGACTGGGGTTTCCTTCACTAGCAGCAGGTTCCTGAGAATCTGCTGCAGAAGTTGCCTTACCTTGGGTCTTATCTATGTTACCATTGTCCTGCTCTGCTGCTAAGCTAAAAAAGCAGTAGTGGCAGCCCTTGCCAACATGTCACCTCTACTACCTGTGACAGCCTCACCTGCAACCATACTAGTGCCAGCCTGAGGTAGCTTAGCACCCTTTTATGTTTTCCCATGGTTATAGGTTTTTCTTGTGTATGTTGAGGAAGGCAAAATGGTGGATGTGGGCTGGGTTACAACTGGGATTGTTGCACCTTCATCCTGAGTTTGGTTAAGGTTCATCATGTTTTCAAAAAGTGGTGTAACCTTACCTGAAAATCCAAGTCCATCCTTTTTCATAAAAGTAAAAACTTTCTTTGTAAGCTTAGGTGTATCCTAGGTGCATTTATAAGTCCTTTTTCTTTGAAATTGCTCATCAATAAAAAGTTGCACAAACCTGGGATACAAAAAGTATTTACTTGAATCTCCACAGTTCTTAATCATACCATCCAAAATCATTTTTAAAAAATTAAAGGACTGACCCTGAGTCAAGCACACAATAGCAGAAGCTATATTAGTGCTAAACTCATTCCAGCCTGTATTTCTTGGACTTATGCAATGGAGGATGGTATGAATCAAAAATTTCCACTGAGGGGAGAAAAGCCTTTTGTAAAACTTTAATTCATTTGATTGCTTTTAATATCCCATCTTTTCTAAACCTTTGAAAATATGAGGAGTAGGGAGACAATTAATCCCTTCACCATCTACTAATTCCAAAGAATTTCTGACAGAAGATTCAGTTATGATTATCTCCTGTTTGTCCACAAAGGCTCGAATCTGTACTTCCCCATTAATTGTTCTTGACTTCGACGTAGTCCAGAACTGATTAATGATGGAAAGATATATAGTAGGGGCTACTGTTAATGCATACCTTATCGGGGCAAGCATTAAGAAAATCTATGATTTCAGTAAACCCTTCAGATTCTGGAATGGGTTTTTAGAGTAAGGCAATCAAATTGTGATTGTCGGCAAAGTCTCTATTCAACATCGTGAATTAGGGTTTTGAAAATTAGGGATAGGTAAGAGAGATGTTAATTGGAGTGTTAGGGTTGATAATTGAGATTGTTTTGGGCGCACAAATCTGATGGAATGAGCCAATTAGGTATTTATACACCAAATAATACAAATTCGTCCCTGTACTTTCAAACTAAGAAGCATATGCCAAGCAGTAGATTCAGTGGCTGAGCAGTACTTTCTTTTTGCCTAGCAGTACTTCGTTTGTGAGTAGCAGAATACACTCCAAATCTGCATTCAATCTATCAACCTCCTTACTACTTCCTACAAAAGGTTAGTCCAACACCACAAAAACACCAACAAAACCAATTGACAAGAATCACAACATGATTTATACTTAACCACTAGAAATACTACTAACAGTAGATTCCAGAAGTACTTCAAGATAACCAACAACACTTTTTAGAACACTTGGCAGTACTTTTTATTTAAATAATAGTACAAATCCATACAAAACTTTACAATAACAGTTTAAGACCAGACATTTAGAGATTTAACATTCCAATACTAGCAGTTAAATATTGAAACCTCCCCACATCAAAAGCTTTTGTGAGGAGATCTGCAACATTCTTGTCAGTATCGATTTTGACCATTTGAATTAATTTCTTTTCATTACAATCTCTAATAAAGTGATGTCTAATCTCAATATGCTTTGTTAAAGAATGCAAAACATGATTTTTGATGATACAGATTGTACTGTTATTGTCAATGAATATTTTTGTATGCAAGAAGTAGTACCCATAGTCTAGCAGTTGGTTTTGCATCCATAGAACTTGACCACAGCAACTAGCAACAGCTACATATTCTGCTTTAGTTGTTGAATTGGCTACTACAGTCTTGCACTGCCATGAGATAAGTCTACAACCCAAAAATTGACATCCTCCTGTAGTAGACTTTCTATCCAAGCTAGCTCATGCATAATCACTATCTGTGTATGCTATCAAGTCAAAAGGTGAATCTTTAGGATACCAAAGGCCTAGTTTAGGTTGCCCCTTTAAGTATATGAAGATCCTCTTTACAACATAGAGATGTGAAGCTCTAGGTGTGACTTAAAGTCTTGCACACACATAGACAGCAAACATGATATCTTGCCTTGATGAAGTGAGGTACATGAGAGATCCAATCATGGATCTGTAGAGATGAACATCCATAACTTCACTTCCATCATTAGGGAGCAATGGCTTTAGTGTTTCCATAGGTGTGTTAGCTGTCTTAACATCCTTAAACCCAAACTTATTCAGAATCTCAGCCACATACTTCTCTTGGCTGATAAAAATACCCCCTTCTTCTACTTTACTTGTAGCCCTAAAAAGAAGGTAAGCTCTCCTATAGAGCTCATTTGAAACTTATCATGCATAAGCTTCTCAAATTGTACACACAGCTCCCTGTTTGTAGATCCAAAGATGATGTCATCAACATATATTTGCACCAATAGAATGTCACCTTTTGATCTTAGTATAAACAAGGTTTTGTCAATGGTGTGGAAAACTATAAGGGGGTGAATAGTTTTGCCAATTTTAAGTTAGTTTCTAAAAACTTTAGATTCGATGTTATGTGAAATCGTATGGATGAAGATAAAGTATAGATCTAAGAGTAATGAAAGTAAATAAAGTAAAGCAAAGGATAGAAATGACACAACCGATTTATAGTGGTTCGGCTACAAGGACACCTTCCTTGCCCTACTCCACACCCGAGTCACCTACTCGAGTTCAAGCACTATGTCAACAAACTCCTTTAACTTGGCGGAGAAGCCTTCTAACGTTGCTTACACCTTTTTCTGGTACAAAGCTAAATACCGAGTCCGTAACAAGGAGGACCAAACCAACACGACTATTACACAACAACTATGTGAAATATCAAGTACAAGACTTTTGCTACAGAAATCTTGTGGAGAAACAAATCAATCAAGGACCCCTTGCTTGGATGACTTGTAGTAAGCTCATGATCTCACCTTAGAGAAGGACCTATATGAGAATCACAATAGAAGAAAGAAGAACAACTCTCTAGATCAAGTGATCTTTTGTTAGAAGAGAGTAAGAGTATATGAGAGAGTTAATAAGAAGATGGGTGAAGAGAAATGAAGAAATGGCTCTCTATTTATAGGCAAAATCTTGCCACTGTTCCACGGATCCCACGGATCCCTGCTCAAGGGATTCGTCTAGTGTAATGTCAGGGATCCGTGGGACGCTCCTCTTTGCCCATGGGTTTTTTGGTTATGGGTCATGGGTCATGGGTTATGGGTTGGTCCATGGGTATTTCATTAGATACAATGTCTCTAATAGATGCAATGCATCTAGTCAAATGGATATGGGTCAATACCATGGGTTTTGGATATGCTCCATGGGTTGTTATTTTTACCCATCCTAATAAACTATTACAACAAATGATTTATTACAACAATTTGTATTAAATGACTATATGTAAATGCTTTACAAAAAATAACATGTATCATTATAATTTTACTTATGATAACATTATATTTGTTATCAACAAAAAAAAAGAAATCGCTCAATATTAATAATCGTTTTTACGGTTTATTTGTATTAACAATCTCCCCTTTTTGTTGATGACAAAACATAATGTTATGATGAGTAAAACTTTAAGATTAGATGTATGTTTCTAAATCCTAAGTTTTACTTCTTCTCCCCCTTTTTGTCGAAACAAAGGTTAGTAGTAACATGCATAAATAATCTTGTGATTGACGAGAATCAAGATTGGGAGCCAAGGTATGTAAACAAGGCCTTGTAATAAAACAACAAAATGTAGTGGTATTTATGCTACATACAAGCATGTAAAAGTAAGAACAAGACTTGTTCTTAAAAATGACTAAAAAGAAAAATACTAAAAAGAAAAATAGTAATAATGATTCCTTCCATGCTTGCATAAGGTTATGGATGGAGGTTTTGATGAGTAATGACATTGATGCGATCAAGAATGAGGTTGAGTATGACTCTCATTTCTTCCCTAATTTCTATTGCAATATCCCTAGTGGATTGGCAATGTTCACAATGTAAGTGATGTGGGTAATGAGTGCGGAATTTTTCGAACGACTTTGATTTGTGAGATGTGGAAGTCGTGGTGGAAAAGATGGAAAAAGTGGATCAAAGACCGGAATGTTTGGAAGTGATGGTGGAAAAGAACCTAGATGTTCTTGTAACAAAATGGGAGCTAAGGGTGGTGAGGTTTCAAGGTCTTTGAAAATTGTGTTTGGAGAAGTGGGAGGTGTTAAAAAGACTATTTCTTTTTGTTTTGGCTGTTGAGGACTTGTTGGAGTCTTAAGGAGTTCCAAAAGAGTGACCTTAGGTGGTGAGTTGATGGGTGATGAAGTTGGTGTACTTGTTGGTGATGAAGGAGGTGCTACAATGGAAGCATCTTGTGGTGAAATAGTGGTTGGTGATGAACCATTCGATGATGGTTTTGCTAAACAACAAGGCCGGATACTAATCCGTGCGGATTTCCTAGATTGTGGTATTTTGGAAGGTGGGAGGATAAAATTTTGGATTTCTTGAAAGGGATTGTTTGCACTAGGTGATTCATCTAAGTTAGAAGATCTTTTGGATGACATGGTGGTGTTTGTTTGTGAAGTTAAGATGAATATGCAAGCATTTTGGGAATCCTATTTATAGAAAAATAATGCATTGTAATGAATGCTTGACCCAAAATGTAGATTAAAATCTAATGATTAGATATGAATTTAAGGCATGTGATCATGAGAACACAAGCATTAAAGAACATACTCCAAAAGAAATAAAAAATAAATGATGAAAAATATTGAGGTTTTCATCCAAAGTGAGAAAAATAGAAGATAAAACTAGCTTCTGTCTCACGTATCTCACAGATCCTTCCCTTGAGGGATCCGTCCAGCATTAAGGCTGGGATCCGTGGTACCGGTGATTCAGGCAGCTCAAAATTTTTCCTTTTGGAAACATTTGTGCCTAGTGTGTGCCTATATGCAAACCATTTGGAGTTGCGGTTATCTCGACTCCTAAAAAGAAAAGAAAAATAAACTAGAAGTGAAAAAGCACACTATTATGTGAGATAACCCAAGTGCTCCTAATTCATTGTTGTAACACCCCCAAAATTTGCACAGCGGAAACGTTCGGGTCATGGGGTGCTACTAAATCAATAATCACAACACAAGGTAATAAAGAATGGAAACTCTATTCCATTTTCAAAATATAGATTAATTTAAGAAATAGTTTTACATCATTGTTTCAAAGTGCGGAAGTAAAGCCCATAAAAATATATGTTGTCCCATTAAAAGTTGTTTAGATATGCTTGAAAACACTTCGGATGCCCGTCTTTAACGAATGCCTTTGCCATTGCCCACGCCAATAAGTAAACCTGAGAAAAACATGCTAAAGTGTCAACACAAAGGTTAGTGAGTTCATAAGTTTAAGTAATCAAGTTTTCAAGTTGGACCACAGTTGCACATATAGCATCTCCGTGAATGACACTATATGCAAAAAGGCTATTATGCTAATACCAAGTTCATGCGACCGAAACTACGACAGTGGGCATGCATCTAGAAGCATGATAAATAAAAGCCCAGTAAGTGTATTTCCAGTACACTCAATCAATACGATATGATATACGCCCGACGTTTGCTTATCCGGTCAAACTCAAACGGGGGTGTCATCCCCAATAGATCTATTCATAACAATCGCGCCTCCCAAAAGATGGTACTTTGTTATTTACACAACGATACGGCATCATAGGTTTACCATCTTTGCCCAATATCTTACCATCAATATTCTTAATCCGTCTTGCCAAGTCACTCAACATTGAACGCCATCATGCATCCTTGAAGCCCTATTCGAATCGTTGAAAACCTTTATTCATCTCTCTCTAACCCCAAAGCAAATTCAATACAAAAGAATTCCAACCACTCGGCAAACACAAACCCTAGTGATAGAGTTATGAACCAATCGAAAATAAATGTAACCAAACCTTGAAAAAAGATTTGGTATGACGTTGAGCACACAAAACAAGGAACCAGCAACCAAAGTTAACGATAAAGAACAAACCCTAGGAAAGGGATTCGAATGTATCAATCACCAGCAATAAGCACACCACCAATAGATCGCAAATCACAAAGAATATAGTCGATTAAAAGCCAACCGACCTAACCAATAACAATAACAAGTGATGCGATAGTAATACCAGGTCGGCAAAGAAACCAATTATGCGATCATGAAAACAAAACCCTAACGGTTGTATGATCCAAAAAACCCTAATAACGATTGTTTAAAGCGGCAAAGATAATTAAGTAGAAGATAAACTCACTCTGATTAATCGTTGAAGAAAAACAAAGGATTAGAAGCAGATTTAGCATGCGTTAATAGTAGGTTAGGGTTGATGATGCTGTTGTCATGGAAAAAAAGGATAGCGAGGCTCATAACAATGTGGATCTGACGGTAGTGTCGACAAGATGGATGGTTGTGAGGTGGTGTGTGTGAGAACCACGTCGATGTGAATGATATTAGCCATATTCTTCTTGGTACAACGGGTTTGGTTGATATTTCCTTGGTGATGTCGTTCTACCACGGAAGAAGTAGAAATTATTTCTTCACGTTTGATAATTCAATTTATGGCTATTTTCTTTGGACAAAGACTGCGTTTCATGTGGTACAAAACTTTGTTAGTAATGTTTGGAAGAAATACGGGTTTATGCATGTCATGATACATCAAGGGTTCTTTATGTTTCAATTTTCCACTAGGGATGGTATGGAAAACGTTACGAATCGGGGTCCTTGGCGAATTAGGTCAATCCTTTAATACTCCATGTTTGGAATCCTAATTGATTTGATTAAAGAGGATATTGAGAAGGTCCTGTGTGGGTTAAAGCGTATAATGTCTTGGTGGTGGCATATTATTGGTTGAGCTAAAATGATCACGGCTAAATTGGGACGAATTATTATGTTTGATGAACACACGAGTAATATGTGTCTTAAGTCGTGGGGCATGAATTCGTATCACGAGTTTTAGTTGAAATTTCGTTGGATAATGATTTTGTGGAATCGCTTGTTGTGGGTGTTCCTATACCAAAGACTAAAGAGCATCGGATGGTTAAAGTTGCTATTGAGTTTGAATACAAACCCCCGTTGTTACGTGTGTAAACTTTTGATCATGTGGATAAGGAATGCCATAAGAAGTGAAGGAAGTTAATAGGAATATGAGTGTGGATCTTGGTCTTGGTAATAATAAGCGCTACTCTAAAGGTGGTACCAAGGTTAAGGTGTCAGTAGCCTAAACTTATTTATAGACCCGTTTCTAAGCCTAGTGCAAAGGATCGAGTTAGTACTTCCACACATAAGGATAATTCTATGAATACTCATATGGAGGAGATTAATTTGGCGTGTGATAAGGCGGTTGGGGTGATCTGTTGAATTCTACTCTAAGATCACTAATGAGAATAATCATAATGACCAATCTGGTACTCCTTTGGTGACTAACACGCTATCTCATGGTGTAATGAGTATGGTTACTTTGGAGATGGCATTAATCTTGGTGAACTTAGGGTACTATGGAGAAATTATGCGAGCGGATAAGGTTCTTGATATTGCTTCTAGCTCTTCTAATGTGGGGATGTTCGAGATGGATCGAGTTGCACATTCATAAGGAGATTTCTAACGACCCGATGCCGTTGCGTTGGAGGAAGGTTTGGAATATGTGAAACCTTGTGAGGTTTCTACTATTAATGCTAGCTTGGTTGAACCACCTGCAAGTGTTCTTGATAAGGAGGTAGGAATGTCTATGCATAACTCCTCCTTGTATCGTCTCCTTCTACTAATAAAAGAACCAACCCGTTTTCTAAGGTTGGTGAGATTGTTGATTCGGATAGTGAGGATGAGGTTCTTAACACTTATGATGAGTCGCTAATTTATTCGATATGCCTATGGAGTGCGTTCTCATCGACGGTGGTGGAGGTGATCGGGAAGATTATTATGATTATGATGACTACATGGATCAACTATCGATCTGTAGGGTAAATTCGATGCTTTTCATGAAGATATCAAACTCCAAGGTCGTGCTAGGAAGTAGTTGATCTTTTATAGTCTTGTTTTGTTTACGTGGTAGTGGTCTAATTCTTATTATTAAGAAATGGTAGTGTCTTGTTATGTATGCTCTTTTGCCTATGTAGCAGTGAGATATGGGATTTCACCCATATCCATTGTATAAACTTTTCTTTTGGTTATATATTTACCAGGGTGCAGGATTACTCCCCTTTACCCAAAAAACAATCGCGCCTCCCCAAAGGGAACTAACAGTAGCATAGTTGGGATTCAAGGTTGTTACACGTAATAGTGTTTTCAGTTTTAGGTCCGAAAAGAGTTTTGCATGTTTCTCACCCCATAGTTTTATAAAGCAAGTAAATAAGAGTAAACGTGGGGCTATAAACTCACCTTAGCAGTTCGGTGAATAAATCACAAAGAGATCAAGTGTGATGAAGCAGTGGCTCCTACCCGGAACCTAAGAACGAGATGACAAGACTCGGTTTTGCAGTTTTGTGTACTCACGACTCGAAGTGTGTAAATAAATTTAAGTGTTTACAAGTGGATGTGTTTAAGTTGAAGTGTCGCTTTCACTTTGATTTCATTCGTTAATCATTATGGCTGGTGGTTAGATTCTGGTTCGTTTGTTTTAAAACCCTAACGTTTCAGTTAGGGTTTTAGTTTACGTACGCTGCTGATTCATCTACTGCTTGTGTGTGTCGATTTATTGGATTGTTTGTGGGTTTTTAGAGAGATGGAGAAAGGTTTTCTTGACAAAGATGGTTTTTCGGTGAAGGCTTCAATAACAGCCACCAACTTGGCCGATCAAGTTGGTGTGAACACGGACGAATCCGTATCATAAGGTTGATATTCGAGCGTTGGAAGCTAGGTTTAAGCGTCTCAAAGGTGAGCGTGGTATTGAGGGTGACATGCGGCTGCGGAGTTGCGTAAAAGTCGCTAGGGTTGTTCTAAACCCTAATGCGCATGATGTTAATTCGATTACGTTTGGGGTAATACTAATCTGGAAAACACAAGTTATAGTGCTACGTTTGTGGGTGGATTGGATTCGAGCACTAAAGTCTCTTTGACTAATGCTACTAATGCGGTGAATTCGGGTCCTAACGTGTTGAATGCTTCTACTTGGTCCTAATGTGATTGGTAGTGATGATAGCAGTGAGATCTTTTGCTAATGTATTAAGCCGGAGCGTGTCTCTAGGAAAGTTATTTTTCGTGCCTTGGTGAATGAGACATGCATTGAAAATCATGATACGGTGCTTCAAAGGCTGCTATGGAGGGTGTTTTCAACCGTTATGAAAATACACTTGTTGGCTTCTTTGTTGGCAAGAATGTTGCTTTTCCTTTGGTTCAGAACTACGTCACCAACACGTGGGGGAAGTTTGGTTTTAAGAAACTTATGAAGAATAATGATGGTGTCTTCCTCTTTAAATTCGATTCTAAAGAGGGTGTTGAGAATGTTCTTCAACGGGGCTGAGCTTAAATAGGTGGTGACTATGGTGATCCCTAAATGGACTCCTGATGTGCTATTGTCTAAAAGTGAGGTAACTAGAGTTCCCGTTTGGATTAAATTGCATAATGTGCCATTACTTGCATATTCGGAAGATGGGTTGAGCTTAATTGCTACTCAAGTGGGTAAGCCGATTATGCTAGATGCTTTTACTAGTTCCATGTGTGTTGATTCATGGGGTGCATTAGTTTTGCACGTGCTCTTGTGGAATTATCATCGAATCGAGCTTAAGCGGTGGTGACTATGGCGATCCTAATAAGGATGATAGTGGTTTTACTACGGCAAGTATTAAGGTGGAATATGAATGGAAGCCGCCACCTTGTGCGGAATGTAAAGTGTTTGGACATGTTCTTGCTTCTTTGTCCTAAGTGTATAAAGGAGCAAAATGATGTCCTCCCACTCTAATGTGGAGGAACACGATGATGGTTTTAAGGTGGTGCGAAATCGGAAAGCCAAACCTAAAGGTGCGAAGATGATGGTGGTATTAATATGGGTAAGGGTCCTAGATTTGCACCTAGGAAGCGAGTTTATGTTGTAAAGGCGAAGACACCGGTTGCTAGTGTTAATGCTAAAGGTACACGTTACTACATCTAACTCTTTTGGGACTCTTGAGGTGGAAAATGACACGGGCATCCCAAATCGTGATTGATTCTACTCTTGTGCGGCGGCGGGGAGTCTTGGTATTACTAAGGCGGTATTGATGGTTCCGGGGAAGGACTCTCGTATTGATATTGGTGCGGCTTCTAAGCCTCAGGAGGCTGTGACTTCTTCGCTACCAAGGTAAGTAATCCGTTTTCTAAAGTCGGGAATGTGACTGTTACGGCGGTGAAGAGGATGAGGTTTTGGAGCAGATAACCCTATGGCGTCATTTTGGCTTCACAGGGGTGGTGGGGTTTTGATCTTGAAGATTTTGATGATTATCTTTGAGCAAGTCTCGATCTACCGAGACACTTGGAGGATATTTGTGACATGTATGATGTTAGTCTCCTAGGTCGTGGTAGGAAGTAAATTTGGTTGTTTGGTAGTTCATAAGATTGGCATGTCTTTCTTATGTAATTTGTTTGGTTAGTGCACTTTTAGTGTGTGTATGTTGCCCATGTAACGGGCCGAGGTGAGAGATTCACTCTCATCCGTTGTACTTAAACTTTTTTGGTTAATATATTTTACCAGGGTGCAGGATTACTCCCCTTTACCCAAAAGAAAAGTGGATGTGTTTAATGTTACTTGTGTGGCAAATGTTTAAAGTTCAAAAACAAAATGTTTTCAAATGTTATGCTAAGTTTCAAAAGTAAGAGACATATTTGCAAGTATTGGCTCTTGGAATAGATGTGGAAAAATGTATACGAAACTTTCGTATAAGGGTCGGCTCAAATATTGGCTCAAGTGTTAGGTTTCTTGGGTTTCGAGATGAGAAAATATATTTATGTTTGTATATATTTTTATAGAAGTTGTGTGTAAGTATTATATTTTGAAAAACAAAATATTTATAGTTTACGCGGACGAGGTCGTTAAATAAAGCGTGTGTTAAATATATTTATGAAAAGTGATAAAGTAATATAAGTTTATCAAACTTATGAAGTTTTAGGGTGACAAATGTCAAAGTGTCAAACTTATAGGGGTTGAAGTTGTAAAAATACTATAGGTTTTTCAAACTTATAGAAGGTTTTTAAATAAAGTGACAAGTGGTGTAAAGTGGAGGGTTTGAAAGTGTCAAAATTAATATAAGTTACAAACTTATTGGAGTTTTAAGAAAAGTGGCAAGTTATTCGAATAGGAGAGATTGAAACTGCCAATAGGTGAAAGTTTGCAAGGAGGGGCTGAATCTGGAAGAGGAGATGGCAAAAATAATAGAAATCTGGTAAAGTGACACTGCCAAGATTGGAACTTGGGACCTCTCCCTTAACACACCAACGACCCAACCATCTAAGCCAAGGGATCTTTTGTGTTTTATCAAGCAGTTTAGTTTACTTAAGGGGTTCCTGACGGTTTTACATTTGTTATAAAATTTCATTCAGTAGTACACTGGGTAGATTGCATGCATGTCCGTATATATATTTCTTGCTCCTAGCTTATTCTATGGCTTATAATCACAAAAAAAAATCCAAGTTTCACTAATATATTTAGCTTATTCTTTGAGCTTATTAGTAAAAGTAAAAGTTAGAGTTACCACACAAGTTCTCTTAAAGACAACAAGGCCAACTTTTACATATTTGTGTATGTATGTACGTGCGATATGGAAATTAAAACGAGAAAGATGAATTGAGAGTGAGTCGAAGAGAAAGGAGAAATCCGGCCGCCTTCCCCCTCCTGTTTTCCGGCCATAACCCCGCCCAAATCCGTCCTCTCTACCCTCTTGTAAGGGTATGCAATACGTTTTTCAGGTTTGGATTATCTTTCAAGGGTGGATTGGCGGCTGTTCTTCACGTATTTATTCAGATTTCTTATTTATTCTAATCGATCGAAACCCTAAATATTATTCTTAAACGATTTTTTGAGGGTATCGGTTTGGTTTTCAGATCTGTTCGTTCTCTATATTTTTTTGACTATATATATCTTTACCAGATCTGGTTGTTGGTCGGTTTGGTGCTCTTCATGCCTAACGAAACCCTAATCTTTTGGGTTTTATATTTTTTTCGTTTTTTGTGGTGATTTGGGAGAAGATTCAACGAATAATAAAACCTTCTGGTTTTTACTTTCAATCGTGGTTGGTGTGGTTCATGTGATGTTGGTCTGATTGTTATTATACATGTTCTTGATGATTGTGGCTTCTTTGTTAGTGGGTTTTAGAGATTGATCACGTTGAGGTATGGAACCCTTTGTTTATCGATCTACTTTAGTATATCATTCGTATCTTTTGTTTATTGTAGATTGGTGGTTTAGAAGTTAGGGTCATTAAACCCTATTGTTTTGATGGTGTCGATTTGTTTTACTTGGTGTTACAGCCTTGTAGTTCAGATTCGTGCCTTCGTTCGTTTACTAATGACCTGGTGTTATGATGTTGATTTATATGAGGTCTAGTGATGTGTTCTTGTGGTTTTTGTCGGCTGCAAGGTATTGATGTCATGTGTCGAATTGATATCTTGCTCCTGGTCTTTAATGCTGGTTATTACGGCTGGTATAACCTCATGTTCGATCAACGTGATGTTCTAAGATGGGCAGTTTTATTTTCACATGTGTTGATTGGTTGTATGGTTTTTATAACCATATTATTTGATTGTTTCTCGATCTGAATTGCTGGTATTGGGCATTGTTTTGTTTATCTTGCTGCAATTGATCATGGTATGTTGGAGTTGTTGTGGGTCCTTTGCGGATCTTTACACTTCATGTTGGTTCCATCATCTTTGTGGTTCCATAAAGATGATTTATTCCATGGATTACCTGGTTTGGTTAGATGTATTGTGAGTCTTTGGCTGTTGGACTTCTCCAAGCTCGTGGTTTAGTGCTTCAAGTTTATTATCGGGTTGGAGTATGGTCAAAGTTTCAATGCATTATAGAAGTTGTGTTCTTGGTTTTTACTAATAACACATTCTTGGTTGAAGATGTTCCTTTGCTTGGCTAGGGTCTCTTAGTGGGGTTTCAAGCTTCATTGTGGATTTCGGGCGTGCCTCATGCTACTTTTTATACACGAGTTCTAGATCGCATGGGTTTATTGGAAGTACTATAATGATTTTGGCTTAGTTTGTTTATTTCTTGTATAGTCGTTGTGGTTGTCGATTATAAGAATGGTGTGTCATTCTTATATCTTGATTACATGTAAGTTGCGTGTTGTGCTTTTTTGTCATACGATCGGTGAGGGCATGGGATTCACCCATGTCATTTGTACTTCAATGTTTTTTTGGTGTAATTGAATTTTACTGGGGTGAATCAACCCTTTTACCCAAAAAAGAGTGAGTCGAAGAGAACTTACAACACCCAAGAGGGTGGGAATGAGATTCGAAAGACAAGTGAACGTGATCAACCAACTCTGATCCCTCGACCCTTATACCAAAACCAAATGACTAAACCCTTGTGTTTTTCCTTTGCTCAACTTTCCCACAGTAGGCGTTTTTATGTTTAGGATAGTGAGTTTTGAGTGAACTTGGCAAGTGATGAGTGTTCAACTTGGTGCTTTAGGAGTGTTCTTATATAGTAGAAGCTAGGCATGATCTTGCATATATTTTATTTGAGTTTTTCATGGTTCCAAGAAATGAGAAGATGGAATATGTTTGTGTTTTGAGCGTGCAAGGTTCCTCAGAAAAAGAAGGGCACGTTTTTGTGTTGTCATTGTCTAGTAAAAGAGATTATCAAGAGCATGCTTGGGGTCAGCTAGGATTACTAGGTTTTAGGTCAAAAGGGGTATAGTGTAGGTTGGCTTGGATAGCTCTTGGTCTCCTCTTTACCCACACATACACGTACAATGTTCATGACCAAAGTTTGTTTGGCATCTTATGCTTTGTTTTTGGTTTTCATTGGCTGCACAAGAAAAGAAAAAGACACATGCATGTTATGATAGGCCAAAAGTTGGGATTTGTTTTTGGGTCTTGAACTCGTGGGATTACAAAAGTCAAGGAAGACATACGGTAAAAATTTTGTGTCACGTGAGGCTATTTTGACCAAGGATGGAAGTTGAATCTTGTCATCACGTATATGGAACCAGAAAAAAGGCCGAATAGTGGGGCGTATAAGGAGGAGTTTTCTCCAGCCCCAACTCATATCACCCGTACATGGAACATCCCAAAACTCACCTTCGAGCGTTTTGTATTACATTTGTTTTTGGTTGGTGGTTAATGGTAAGCTTAAAACACAAGATAGATTGAGGAAATGGGATGTCGGTCACATCCTTGACTTAAACACCTTCGTTGTCTATTACATGATAACCAACTGATTCTCATGCTCACCTTTTCTTTGAGTGTCCTTTTTCTTTACAGTGTGGATGAGAGTTTGTTCTCTTTGTGGTATGGATAATATCCCTCTAGGCGAATGATATTGTCTCGTACCTTATACCATTGTCGAGGGCGTTACGCCTCAGGTGTTATATCCGTCGATTCTTGCGCCTCATGCTACTCTATTTGGCGTGAACGGAATTCAAGGCTGTTCAAGAAGGGAATGAAGTCATATACTCAGGTGTTTGATGATATTGTGTCTATTGTTCGTTTGAAGATCCTTTCGTTTCGATTCACGAAGAACTCTATGCGGATTCGAAGGATTATGGATAAATGGAAGCTACCTGGATCGGTGATCATTGCGGATTGTTCAACGTCTTAATGGAAGTTCTACATTGTTTATTTAGTTCGCAAAGGAGTGCGAGAATGGGTTGTACTCTTTTCCCTTCTCCAGGTTTTTCCTTTCGGGTTTTTCTTGGAAAGGGTTTTAAGGAGGCAAACTTCACGGTCGTCTTGCTCCTTTTTGTGGTGGTGATGCGGGATGCTCGCTTGTTACAAGTTGTTCTTGTTTTATGCTGGTTAGATGATTATGTATAGCTAGGTTCTTTGTGTTTATGGCATGTCATAAACACTAGTTATCAACTTTGCTTGAGGTTAATGTGGTATACGCCACATTCCATTTGTATAACATTTTTGGTTATATATATTTACCGGGTAAAACCCTTTACCCAAAAAAAAGCAGAATACAAAACTAACAATAACCAAATAAAAAGCGATAACCAAAACAAGTGCAACCCTAACCTTAGACCTAGCAAAAGGCAAGTTTAACAAATGCCATACCCATATTCGAATACATGGGCGGATACAAGGACCAACCAAATAGCGCCAAACATCACCATATGGGTATAACATAGAAAAAGCGAATTGCTAAGACTAAAGAGAGAAGCTGCGATTAATAACCAGCAACATTAAGCAGCATGATTCCTCCCAGAAGCTTGAACAAGAAAAGTCCATAAAAGTCCAGCAATCCATATCATCAAAAGCAGATATGAAGTAGAGTGAATCCTCAAAATAACCAATCACTCTAAGACCTGTCTCGTTAAAAAACCTAGCCAAATAAAAACCTTGTGGGAAAAAATTGGACTAGGAAAAAGAATACAGGGGTTAATAATGACATAATTCAAGGAAAATGGAAGCATAAACCTAAGTAAATCATCAAACCAACCCTGTTTATACCAACCATAGACCTGCATATGAACAATAAACCAACACAAAAGACCAGCGCAGAAGTAAAAATCAGTCTCTGTAGTGCATAACCACTGTACTCCAAACACCCAAAACAGTAGATCAGCGCAGAAACTGAAATCCACCTCTGTAGTGCATAGCCAATTGCCAAATCTCCCCCAAACAATCATAACAAAGGACCAGCACAGGATAAAAACAAGGATAAACAAGATACAATTTCCTAAAAAAACAGGCTCAGTGACAACATAAATAGAGACATAGGAAAATATACCGCTAACCTTGTTTTCACCTGTAGAGCATAGCCCACCCAAGACATTCCAAAGAAACCATATAGAAACAGAATCATCATTACCGCGATCAAAATACGGTTGCGACTCAAAGACTTGTGCTCAAGCAAAACCAGCAAACCAAGCAAGCAATCAAAATGTAGCACCAATTCTTCAAAGTCTTGGTCCAAACATGAAAGCAAACACCAAAACAGCAAGAATTGCAACCACACTCATGATTATGAATTAAAACCAATCTTGTGTGACTGAACAAAACAATCCAAAAGGATGCCACATCCAGATCATTACACCCACAAACAACACCTCCAAAAAACAAAAGGCCAGCGCAGAAAAGAAGCCTAAACTCTGTAGTGCATAGTCTACCAAAACACATACCTCCAAGAAGCGAGACCGGTAGCGAGCTTAAACTTCTGATCAGTAGTGCATAGCCAGTTGCATATAAACCACAAACCATCAACCCCAAAGCACCAACACAGCATATTCTGCACCCAACTAAATAAGAATCTGTGCAGAATAATGACAAAAACAGGACTACGTAACACCATTTGCATCACCATTTTGACCCATACTCACATCACCATGACTGCCCTTCACATTAATTTTCCAAATTTTAGCAAGTTTCTCCACTTCCAACGAGCGCTTGATCTTCAACCCCATAAGTTTATGTCTAATAGTATCAACAATTATTTTAAACACAGTCTCATCAGTTCTAAAGTCATTTTGGAATATCCTAATGTTTCTTTCTTGCCATATAAAATAAACCGCAACACCCAAAACTAACCTCTGAACAACGCTCCAAATAGAACTATTAGCAGCTCTAACCGATATTCCCGAAACAATCTCAGCCCAAATACAAGAAACATCATCCAGTTTACATAACGGTTTAAGGTTATCCCAAACAATCTTAGAAAATTGACATTTGAAGAACAAGTGACTATGACTCTCATCATCATTTTACACAAAGGGCACAAGGTGCTAAAGCGTTAAACCATTTGGAGATCCTATCAGTGGTTTTAAGCCTACCTCTCATTGCCATCCAAAGAACAAAAGCATGCCTAGGAATGCATTGGCTGAACCAGACGTGCTTATGCCAAATGACTTTAGGACTATCAACCCTTAACGCTTTCCAAGCTTCCTTGACACTAAATAAAACATCCTTGTTCTTCTTATTAATCCATAAAACCTTATCATCACGGTCATCTAATAAAACGAGCACGGGACATTCAAAACTTCACCAAGCAGTATTCCATTCAAGTGGCCATTTCCACCCATTAGCATCAATCCAATCAAGCAACCTTATCATTAACATCAATACCATGCTCACTTAAGAAACTATGAGTTATAAGTTTACATAACGGACCATTAGTGTGCCACTTATCAAACCACATTACCTAACTTATAAACAACAAAAGAACGAATCTTATCACGAAGCTCTAAAATCTGATTCCAACTCCACGCTCCATGTTCAGAACTGACATTGAACCAAATATTCCTATCTTTAATCCTATACAAATGAACCCACTTAACCCACAGAGTTTTTTTCTTACTGATGACATTCCAAAGATGCTTAGTCATTAACGCCTCATTCATAAGCCTAAGAGGTTTAAGACCAAGACCACCTTGATTTTTTGGCTTACACACATCCTTCCAAGCAACACTAGCAATTCCACTACCATCATCACCACTAGACCACGAGAATTTCTTAAGGACCTTATCGATGCTATCACAAACATGAGCAGAAGTAAAAACATTGATGCCCAATACACATGAAGAGAAGACAGGCGAGGGACCAAGTTGGAGCTACCCGCAAAAGACAAAGTCTTATTCCTCCACTCACGAATTCTACTTTAACTTTATCAATCAAAATTCTACAATCGGCATTACTAATTCTCTTACCGATGAGGGGAATACCTAAGTATTTCATAGGAAGATGCCCGATACTAAGCGGCATAGCCATGAGAATTCTATCCTTAACCACATCGAAACACTTCCAAAGAAAGTCGCTCTTGGGTAAACTAGGAACAAACCGAACACATAGTAAACTCATCTAAGGCCCTTCTCAAGATACAAGCGGATACTTCATCACCATGGCAAAGTAACAAAGGTCATCCATAAAACATAAGTGGGTCAACATGAGTTTCTTACACCCCGATGATAACGAAATCTATCATCCCTCTAATATGTCTCTTAACCATCAAGTTAAAACTTCCATAACAATAGTAAAAGGTAAGGCGACATATGGTCACCACATCTCGAGACCCGTTTACTCTTAAAAACCCATGTAATTCCCATTGACACAAATAGAAAAAGAGGCGGATGTAAGACATACCATAATCCAATGCACCATGGGCTGTGAAAGCCAAACCGGATGAAACGGTCTTCAAAAATCGATTAACGGTATCATAAGCTTTCTGAATATCAACCTTGAACGCACACTTGCTCACAGTATGTTTCCAGCTATAACCCTTCATAAATTCCTGAGCCAATAAAATATTATCGCTAATCTGTCTTCCTGGAATAAACGCGCTTTGGTTGCTATCAATCAAACTACTCAACCCTTCCTTGATCCTGTTTGTGATAACTTTACTGATGCATTTGTAAACTACATTACCACACGCAATAGGTCTGAAATCCGAAACTTTCAACGGAACATGAATCTTAGGAATGAGAGAAATGAGATTAGCATTGAATTCCCCAAGAAACTTCCCAGAACTAAAAAACTCTCTAACTGCATTACAAACATCACTTCCAACAATGCTCCACGCAGCTTTGAAGAACTTGGAAGTATATCCATCCGGACGTGAGTTTGTCAACATCAATACTAAACATTGCCTCTTTAATTTCGGCATCGATGTGATCCTAACCATGCTATCGGCAACACTTGGAACCGACTTTTGATGAAAAGATCCTCATAATCTTCAATCGGAAAGACTTCATCCTCCGTTCCCAAGAAATTTTGAAAATGATTAACAAAACACCCTGGAACCTCATCACCATAAAACTTATTACCCTGCTCATCACTCACAACTTGAATCATGCACTTGCTAGTCTTACTTTTAAGCAAATTATGGAAATAAGAGGTGTTCTGATCCCCATCTTTCAACCACTGAATCTTCGTTTTTTGCCTAAGAAGACTTTCCTCATCCATCACCGCCTCCTTATACGCTTTACAATAAATAATCTCCTCTTCCCGAAGACTGCTATTGTTAGTATCTTTATCTAAACATTATTGGACTCTCTTGAGCTCCACTCTAAGCATTTTAACTTTACTAAACACATTACCATTACTCCTATTCATATTCCTCAGATGCTTCTTCATGTTTTTCAACCTTTTAGCCAAAATAAACATATGAAACCCCTGAACATCCATACCCCAATGCTTCTCAACAGTAGGAATAAATGAGCCCTTATCAGCAAGAAAATTGACAAAACGAAAAGACCTAGGTTTAGACGCTTTAGCCAATGGGTACACCAAAATAACAGGACAATGGTCCGAAGTAACAAATGGAAGAAACTCAGCAAAACAGTTATCAAAATTAGATATAAAGTTGCCATTACCCAAAGCTCTATCAAGCTTCTTTAACATACCAGTTCCAGGATCTTTACGCTTTTGAATCCATGTATAGAACATAACTTTGCTAGAAATATCATCAAGCTCCAACCACTCTACACAATTTCTAAAATCTTCAATATCATTATCTTTGGCAGCAGTGGACTCAGAGCAATCATCAATATTTAAAGCCACATTTAAATCACCCACAAGGACCCACGGCTCACCTTTAACATGACTGCCATGCTTAACCAAATTCTTCCATAAAGCCTTTCTTTCGCACCCTTTGTTTTTAGCATAAATTAAAGAAACAAACTGTTTCCTGTGATCATGAACAAAATTGACTTCAAAATGCATAACTTGATCAAAATGGGAAATCAGATTAGCACCAACAACATTAGAGTCCCACCCAACCATTATCCTACAAACACTTCTACAATCCTCCATATTAGACACCCAATTCCAGTTACCAAACGTATGATCACCAGCAGACTTAACAAACTTTTTCCTAAGATGTGTCTCAAGCACAACACACATACTAAGACGTTCCTCTCTAATTAGGGAAATCACTTCATCTTGACGGGTTGTTTGAGACAAACCACGAACATTCCAAGCACCAATTTTCATCATCATTGAATACTTAAAGAGTGTGATGCCAAACCACCCCCAGAACATGCCATAGAACAATCAATGTCATTAGTCACCTCATTCTGTGTCATGAAGCCAGCAGAATCAGTTGTGACCTCTTCCACTTCATCAACAGAGTACGAGCCAGAGATTTCAGTGACATGACCATTAATACGATCTATTCCATCATTTCATCAGTCCATGATTCTTTACGATCATTATCAAGAGGCTTGTTAGATGAAATAAACAAATCAACTTTAGTTAAACTCCTCTCCTTATTCAAACTCTCCACTTTAGCTAACTCAGCCCGATAAGCTTCATCATAAAACTTGTTAAATGAAACGTCCCTATTATCTTGAGAAGTCAAAACAGAATTCTTCAACAGCTTTTCAGCATTAACTTTGGCATTGTTATTAAGGTTAGGTTAAGTGAATAATTTTATTGGACAAATTTCTTATCTTCCATTCCAAATCTTTGTTCGGAGAACACGCCTTCATAACTCTGTTATTCCATTTTCCGTGTAAAACTTGATCATATCATCGGTCCAACCCTAACAACACTCTCCAAAAGCGGGACACCGGACTCACAAGCTTTGTCCACTTGAGATTCCATCTCATTCCACCACTCGAATTGTCATTACTATTATCATCACTTAAAATATCAAACCGATTCTTAGTACTAACATTCTTAGCCCCTAACCCATCTTTAGAACTGTTACCATCACCACTTTTGCGACCATTAGCAGTCTTGTTACCATTCTTATTACCCTGATTCTTATTCAGACCATTCTTCTTAGTTTCAATATTACCATTGCCTTCATTACTATTAACACCCTCACCAACCTTATCCTTGCCCTTCTTAACAGATTCCCCATTATCATTTATCACCATACTCTCATCCACCTTTCCAACATTACCACCAACAACATGATCCTTCTTCTTATCAGCTTCCTTTGTACCCACATTACTTGCACTAGTATTGTTAGAATTGTTATAACCCACCTTGTTAACATTAGTTCCTCTTCTAGCATTATATCCACCAAAACTACCCTGCCGATTGTTAGCCCCATTAGTCCTATAATTCCTCCGATTACCAGCAGTTTGCCAACCTTCTTCAACATCACCATTATTACCCCCACCACTTTTGTTTCCATTGTTCATATCAGCAGCCCTCACAGGTTCTCCTTTCTTGTTAACCCCACTTGCAATATTCACCTTCCTAGCACAATCACTCAAGTAATGCCCAAAAACTTTACATTCCTCACACCGTGGTGGGACCCAAGTATGCTCAACCCACAAGTTTAGAACCTTACCCAAGTTTTCATACCAAAGTTCCACAGAATCAACCAAAGATTTACTAGCATCAATTTCAACTAGCACTCTAGCAAACGATGCCCTACCATATGGCTTCTCACAAATGGAAGTCGTCATTCTATCCATGATAATCGGGACACCTATTCTACTAACTATTCTGCTAATACCTTCAACATTCCAAGCCTCCAAAGGGATGTCATGAATTTTAACCCAAACCGGAACTTTATTCACTTCAGGTTTAGACATACAAAGCCCGGCTCCCACTTTTCACAAAGAGAGCTTGTTATCAACTAACCAAGGACCATTATCAATAACCAACTCCATACCATCTTTGGACTTAAAGTTAAAAAACACATACCATTTTGGTTCATGATCACATCTTCCAACTGATACAATCTCCACATACGCTTCAAATGATAAACCAAATCTCATGATTCATACGATGCAAGCGAAAAAACCAACCACGAGTTACCCCATCTCTTACACCCTTCTTCCAACACTGGATCCATCCTAGCCACTTCCCGACCATCACCAATAATAGAAGGAGGGACAAAATGGAGCTTATTATTCCCATTTCCACCAAAACTTCTAGCTACAGCATCAACAAAAGATCTATTACTCTTCTCAAACCCATTATCCTTCATCACACTATCTTTAGCATTACTCGGCTCACCCGTTTCAAAATTGCTAACAGAACCAACCCCTTTAGCTAAATCACTAGCATTACCACTTAGCTTAAACATTCCTGGAACTCTAACATCACCAAAACTAACCTTAGTAGGACTTTTAGGCTTATTAGACCCATTTGGAGGATTCAAAATGGGGTTATCCTTCACAGGAACAGGTATTTCAGGCAAACAATCATTAACCTTAGCAACATTGACATTTTCTTTAGCACTATCAGACTTAGTATTAACATACCCAGAACCACTACTTAAACTAGCAGCAATTTCATCAATAATATCACTATGACTACCATCACAACTACCAGAAACATTATTATTAACACCAAAAACCTTACCAGCTTCAGAAACATCACCAACATAACCCACATCCTCCATACCCGAACAAGCTCCTCCCAAATCATCACTCCCTTCCACAGACTCAGAAGCCCCTTCCTCATACACCAAATCCTCCATATCCACCACATCACCATTCCCCTTTGAAATAGACCTTGAATCAACCTTCTAAAAAGTATTTCGAGGTGTTTTAGATAGCATATTAGCATGTTTCATAGCAGATTTACTCAACGGGTTCATAGTTCTAGTAGTTTTTTTAGGTTTCAATGATGAATCCGTCCTATTAGAGGACGGATTGGGTTGAGAATCAGGATTTGAGTCAGACAAGGTGATTTAATGAAGCAAAACCATGATAAATCCAAGGATTAATGAAAAAGTGAAGATGAACGTTATACAGTGAAAGTAGATAATTCAACAGAAATACAAATCAAAATAGGCGGATTAAGTATTAATGAAGGAAAAGACAATGATCTACAGTACCGTATGTATGATTTAAGATTGGATTTAAGGAATTAAAATGGATTTAAGAGTAGAGATGAACAGTGGAATACGTATGAAACCCTAATCACCAAAATCGGCCCATAGTGAGTGTGTTTTTTTGGGTAAAGGGTTTCCCCGGTAAATATTATTACGCCAAAAAACAATGAAGTACAAAGGATGAGAGTGGGTCTCTACATCTCAGTCCATAAGGACACTTACATGCTAAAAAAGCAATAAACCAACCAACTATATAAGAATGACAGGCCATTCTTATAACTAACATAATTAAAACATACTACCTATGACGACCTTTGAGACGGACATCATGCCCAAACGGCATGTGCTCATAACCATCATAAGACTAATCATCGAGAAATCCAGCACCAGGTAGATATTCGGGCATGCAAACTTCATCATCATCCTCCAAGGATGAACACCCCTGAAGTGTAGAAATACCGTGAGTACCAGCAAATAGCTTCCACAAACTACCCTTGCTACTTTCCACAGGTACATCACTAGTAGCGACATCACCCATCTGCTCCAAACTAGGTACATGTACCTTCCCCATGCTTGGACAATCATTACCCTTTAACAAACTAGAAGAAATACCATTCGAGTCACCTTTAGAAGGCTGATCTAACGAAGCAGTCTCCAAATTGCGAGAAGTATCAATGGCCTTCTTCTTATTGGCAGGTTTATACACAACACTAGGCTTTGGTTTGAAAGACCTAGGCCTTTGGTTGGCTTTATCATCCTTATTTCCAACCTTATCCGAGTGAACTCCCCTAGTAGCCCGCTATCACGATTAGCGAACCCGAACCACCGGTGACTGTCTTCTCACGAGAGGCAAGAATCATCCTCATGGTTAAAGACATTACATTTAGAACATCGAGATGGCCACCATTCGTATTCGACTTCAAGAACTTCCATATAATGACCCTTACCCATAAGCAAGGGTATAGCAACATCAATTGACTCCAAAACAGCCTTTTCAGCAGATAATTCTATTAGAACCCGTGCATAAGAGTACCGATCCCAAGGATTACGACACATAGCACTAGTACCATCATCCATTCTTATAACACGACCTAGCTGTTGTGCAATCAAACTAACACCGGCTTCAGAATACGCAATTGTAGGTACATTATGAATAACAACCCATACCGATACCTTAGTAATCTTCTCCCTCTCCAACCTTGTATTAGGAACCCAATTCTTCAAGAACATAGGATTCGACTTAATAAACCAAGGACCACCCTCAAGCACCTTATTCATACCCACTTGAGTCTTAAATTTAAAAAGGAAGAAATTACTTCGCATCATTACACACTCGAAACCAAACTTGCCCCACGCATGCTTCACATAATTAGCAACAATAGGAAAAGCTAATCGTTGCCCAAGGAAATAGCCGCATATCGTATTATCAAAATTAGAACGCATATCATCAACAACAGCTAAGGGGATAACAACATTAGCACCGCCAATCTTACACCCATCTTCTAATCTATCACCACAATCCAAAGATGCACCACCAATAGCAGCACACGAATTAGATTCAACATTAGTATGCAAATGATCATCCGAATGTAGACTAGGAGAACTTACACTACCACTTGTAGCAATGTTAGGATCTGTAGCACCAAGACCAGGAGTAGCACTTGGTTTCAACGACCAAGACCCATGATTAGGAAGAGCAAAACTCCCCGTCTTACCTCCCAAACCTGCACCTTTCAGTATAGATTTCAATGGCTGCCTTTCGTTAACAATGACCTTGCCATCAATATTGCTAACCTTAGTAGCCAACCCACTAGCCTTCAAAGGCTTCTTACCATTCAAGAACCCCGATTCCATCTCCCTTATACCCACGAACACAGTAATGACTTGCAATAATACTACCAACAACGGTAGGATAACAAACAAACCCTAAAACGGGTTACATGCAATAACGTGCAAATTACCAATAGAACTAAACCCTAAACGAGTCTAGTATAACTTTAAGATCCAGAAATCAACACCACACCAGAATAATAATGTAAGATATAACCTTGAGTACCAGAATTCCTATTGCGCACAAAGTAAAGAAACGAAACCCTAATAAGAGGATCGTATACCAGAAGCAATACCCAACAGAATTGGTTGTCAATGTGCAGCAATAAAGATGATCGACCAATTATATAGTAATAAACCGACTTAGATTTAAGGAAACAAAGGTGCGATCAAGATAAGTAGCGATTTAAACCCTAACAGAAACGATTCACCCAAGAACTTCCTTAATCCTGAAAAACAAGCAGCGAATGGAATATACCAATGATAACCAGAAGGATAGATCACTAGGAGATTCAATTCGTTCCAAGAATTAAAGAAAAAAGTCAGATTAGATGAAAAAAACGATTGATAATAGGTTAGGGAAAAAATCGCCACATGAGAGAACTTTTTAGGGTTTTTTCATGAAGCGTATAAGTCTAAAATGAGTATATAAAACTACACTTAAGTTATACATAAATCATTTACATTTTGAATCTTAAGTTTTGGTCATTATCTCATGCAAACCCTGAACTTTGTCAAGTTGTTACTTAATTTTTAGAGTCTATCATATTTGACCTCTAACATTGCTATATTGTTATATTAAACCTTTAAATTTACCATTTATCTTTTGTAACCACTAAGTTTGGCTAATTATTAATTATTACCCTAAAGTATTTATTTTGGTGCATTACTAAAAATGAGAATACGCTTAATAACTCTAAGAAAATATTAATACGATTTATATAAGCAATAAATCCGTTATGACTTAAATGAGCTAATAAGTATTAAATGAAACGTGATCCGTGTAGATTCGTTAAAGAAGACGTGTAGTTGTGCCCTTGTGTTCATTCATTCGTTTGCTTCCTTTTCATTGGCGTTAAGGTACATATATTCTATCCCTTTTCAGTAGGGGTTTCTCATGACTTCTGGTTCTTCGACTTTGTTTCGCTTATGATATTTCATTGCTATGATACCTTTGCTATTGACCCTCTGATATTGAACCTTTGATATGGACCTTCTGATTATGAACTTATGCTATGAACCTTTGATATTGAACCATTGCTATTGACCCCATGTTATTGAACCTACATTATTGAACCTCATTCTTTGAACCTTTGATATTGGACTTTGACATTGAGCTGTTGCTATGAACCTTTAGATTGTGAACTACGATATTGAACCTCGATTATGTTGGTGATATATTGCTACTGTGGACCTTTGTTTGACCCTTGATTGATACAGAGCCAAATATTGTTTCCCTAGTCATGAAGGTAACATGGCCGTGTCATTGATGCACCAATGGCATGAATCTATTATGGTTGAGTGATGTTCCACACCGTCCCTATACTGTATTGATTATGCGTGCTTCATTGTTATTGTTATGGCCACTATTATTCTGCAGGAGCGTATGGATGCATCCTAGATTTGTACTGTATTGTTGTTGATATTGGTTGATATGTTCTGGTGATGTGGTGCTTGTGCGCAATACACCCCCTCACAGTTTGGGAGCTAGCTACTCCATTGGTTACTGAGGTCTCCCCTTCTATTGATTTGGTATTCCGAGGTCACCCTTCCGAATACAATGGCTACTATTGGATACTGAGCTGCTATTGCCACTATTGATATTACTGTACTGTACTGTTGGCTCGGGATAGATTTCTGACAACCCTTACACTTTTGACATACCTATATTGTACCTTCTGTATTTCCCCAACGCACCATATTCTGTATTGATTGTCCATTTACTCAGTACCCTTATGTGACTCACTCTACTACCATGATATATATTCCATTGCATTGATATGTGATACTCTTATTAAAAAAAAACCCTAAAAAGTTCTCTCCCCTATGGAGATTTTCGGCCGCCACTTCCTATTCAATTTCCGGCCTCATCTACACGTCCTCTCTACCCTCTAATTTGTTATTGGGTATGCAATACGTTGTATTTGATGCGTTTTTTTATTTAAAGAAGTGGCGGCTGATTTCTTTTCTCATGAATACCTTATGAAATCTCCATATCTGATGGTGGTTGGTCGTATCATGATCCTAATCGTTTTTAAATCATTATACTACTGGTCTTTTTGATCAAGGTATACCTTGATCATCTAGGGTCGATTATTGGTGTATATATCTAGTATCCTTGACCGCTTTTTGTCTACTGATTGGGCTTTATTGATGAAACCCTAGTTTTTAGGGTTTCTTATTTTTATATTGGTGTCGGCTCTAACCTTTGATTGATATACATCTGAGTTGGCCGTGGTTACTCGTGGGGTGGTTGATGCTCAACGTTATACTGGATCCCAAATTATTAGGGTTTCGGTTTTCTTTTCTTGATGGTGGGTGTATGGGCGATGGGTTATCTGCACGTTGGTATTGTTTTGATTATGACAAGCTCTTTTTCTGATTGATGTGTTCTATTTAGTGGGTTTGGGAGAGATAGAATTCAAGTTTGAAGGTAATCTTGTTCAAAAACCTTTGTTGCGATCTCATAGACATGTGCTTATTGTTCATTATATGGTCTTGTGATCATTCTCGTTTGAAGTTAGGGTTTGGAAACCCTATTTTTTTATCCATTGTTTCGATGTGTTTATGACATTGATTCGATGAGTTTACTTATGATCCGATCTGTATGGTTCTAAAGTCCATAATAATAGCAGATGTTGGATCGTGTTTTTGAAAGTGTTGGTCGTTTGTGGCGGCTGATGATGTTATAGAAGTCGTGTCTTGGTAGTTTCTAGGTTGCATTATTGTACGAGTTTTAACCTGATCTTAGGTTTTGATTCGGTCTTACGCTTTACTACGATCACGTTTGTACATGTTGAAGATCTTGGTCTCGGATCAGGTTTTTACGTATACATGGGTCTTGACCGGTCGTCTATGGTCTTTGGTCATGTAGCATACTTTGTTTGTGAGCAAGTTGGTCATCTTGATGCATATTTGAGTAGGGATTGTCTTTTTACGCATGTGGTGATTATATGATCGTCTTCATGTGTGTTGAGTACGCACTTGTGTTGGTACAGTCTTTGTGTATACATGCCTTTTATGCGGTACTTGGACTTGTTGTAAGTTGGAGGTTCCTATAATATGGGTTTGTGGACTTTGGGTGCTTATTCATGATATATTATACGTGGATTCTTCATGGAAGTTAAAGTGGATTGCCATAATGATTTAGAAGGCTCGAGTGCTTTACTTGAGTAGTTTTGCAATGTTTCTTTTTCTTTTGTCATTATTGGTAGTTTCATTTTGTTAAGTTATAGGAATGGTGTGTCATTCTTATATAAAAGTCTGTAAGTTGCACATGTTGTGCATTTTTTGTCTCCCGGATCAGGCTGAGGGCATGGGATTCACCCATGTCATTTGTACTTCAATGTTTTTGGTGTAATTGAATTTTACCGGGGTGAATTAACCCTTTTACCCAAAAAATATGTGATACTCTTATTCCGTTACTTCAGACTATCATTCCATTCACGTACCGGGTTCTTATATGATTATTGAATTTGATTATGCTGTTCATGTTTATGTGGCTACCGTTTACCCTGCTATGATATGATTAATATGCATTCAACTGTTGTCATATGAATATATGTTATCTTACTGTTATGTGACCCTTTGATTGTCTGGTGACCATGCTAGTGTGTAATCGATTGTTTTATCTGTTTATCATGTATACTTTCGTTCAGTTAATATCGTGGACTATGATTATCCGCTAGTATCTTTATCTGCTAAATGATGACCTGCCATGTTTACATTTCTGTTTATGCTACTGTTATTGGGTAAATGGTTCAACTTATGTTGTCTGGCTTGTTAACTTGTGTGTGATTGTTATGCTCACTTACTAATTAGTTGCTTCCACTTGCTTTTAGACTTCTGTTTGACTCATATGTATTATGATTTCCTGAATTTATGGTATGCCATATATATGTTGTGTGGATACAACGTCTGCTATGCTTGTTTATGTTTCGGTACTTGTATGCCTGGTTTATATGTGCTTATATATATATGTCATCGTTGCTTTGCTTTGCTTCGTTCTCCTTGTTATCTGTTCTTTCTGGATATCTGTATAAGTGTGTTCTGCAGGTTCCCATTGACTCATTGTTCTCCTTTCGTTACGACCTTGTTATCAGCTTCTTTGTTTTACTTTGCATTTCTGATTTTGTTTAGCTTTCGTTTTGTTATATCTGTTCACTGGCCTTTTTAAGCTCATCCGCATTTCTTTTCCTGCGGCAGGTTTTAGGTTGGAAGATGGGCTTTGATGGATTGAGAGTTGGATTATCTGATTGGGCTGACCTAGTTACCTTATTATCTTTGGGACTTATTTTGAATAGCCATTGTTTGATTTTCATTTTATTTAGATATTTTGGATTTTATAATCTTCATTGTAAGTCATTCATTTATTTGACTTGGTATTTCATTTTGTAAGGTTTCCGTTTGTAAAAATTTTATTGGTATGTTCTGATATGACACCAGAATGTGATACTTCTACCCTTGCCGGGTTGGGGTGTTACAGAAACGAAATTGGGCTTATCTAAATCAATATCCATCTCACCAGGGGAAAAATTTTGATTGGCTCTAATACCATTAGTATTATCCGAGATATTTTTTCAGTTCAAAATCGTTAAATCTAATAAATTTTCGTTTAAGAAATTAAACATATAATCAAATTCGTTAACAGTAACTATATCAATGTCCACATAGTTAAATCCTTAAATTTAAAGCAGTGTTCTAAAAGGCGCGCCAAGGCGTCGCTAAGGTGTCGCCAAGGCGCGAGGCGTGGCCTCGGCGCCACGAAATGGACCAAGGCCCGAGGTCTATGCGTCGTGTGAAAAGGCGTTGGATAAGGAGCGAAAAGGCCTGAAAAGGCGCGCCTTTTGGTAAGGCGTGGCTCCATTTTTAGAAGCATTTAGGGGATTTACGGATTTGGGCCTGAATTTATAGTATTTAGGCTATTTCCTTCTTAGGCCTCGTAATTTCAAAACTTAATTTCTACTTGGGCCTCGTATTTGAGCCTGGGTATTTGAGACTTGGGACTTAGTATTTGAAATTTCTCTTAAAAAATGATATAAAATTATAAATACATAAATCTATAAATAATTTTTTTGCATATAAGCACGCCTTAAGCATGAAGGCTTCATAAAGGCTCGTAAGGCTTGAGGCGGTCGTGCTTGCCACGCCACGCCTCACGCCTTTTAGAACATTGATTTAAAGTATAAACATATATAAAGACATAAGTAACTTGTATAAATATCATACTAGAAATCATAAAGTAATTCTAAATTATCAAACTCAATGATTATTAAACGTTTAAATTTTATCATTTTTTATTTTTATTTTTTAATATATGTATAATATATAAAAAAAAATTCTTTTTTTTAAAGCTTAAGTTAAATAATCTTTTAAAACTTTTGTTTTAAGAAAACAATCCTTATAATAACCAAGAATTATATTACTAGTTAAAATTATTTTAAAATTACCTAAAAGATGCGTCCAATACGCTTATGTATCTGTCTGTCTTTTTGACCAAAATATTACCGGGTCACACCGCTAGACTTCTTAGTAGAGTATCTCAACCCCAACCTATCCTTCTGAGATAGGTGACTTCTTTTGCGGTTCCTTCAATAATATTCAGCACAGCCTAATTTCGTTTCCTACGGTAGGCGTACGGTAGACAAATATTGCTTCAATTGGAGATATCTTTTGGATAAGAGTAAAATAATTAAAACAAGATGTATAACTTCAGGGAATTATAAGGATAATAAAGATTTTTATTTATTCATACTGGAAAATATTACAAAGTTGCATGGAAAGCTGCATGGGAAATATAAATACATGAAAGTGAAATTAAGTTTGCATGAAAGGAACGATGTCCTCCCTTATTACAATATATCTACTATTTATATTACAACTTGGCTAAGCCTTCTTTCTTCAACTCTTGACACCTGGTTCTTCACTTTTGACACTTCTTACTTTAATCCTTCACACATGGTTCTTCACTTTTGGCATGTACTCTTGAGTCTTGACATGTATCTCTTGCATTAGTCATCTTTGAAAAGATGCACGTATCTTTTGAAACTTTGGGAACATAAACTTTATCCTCTTTTTAAGATACTATCATTTATAATATTTTTTACTTGCTCACATGGCCTGGTCTTTTAATGATTATCACTAATATCTAATTATACCTTTAATCATCTTGGATTATTGTGATATCTTTGTTCTACGAACAAGCTGGGCATATTTTGCCTCCTTCTCTTTTGTGATCTCTTTGTATACAAAATCTATCTTGGGCATCAGGATTTGATTTTGTAATTCCCTTTTCAATTCTCTTCATTCTCTGTTGAAGATATGTTATAGCTCTCAGGGTAGATCTTCTCGCCGGAGCGATCATTAATGGAGAAAAAAGGCTTTCTCCATTGCTTGTAACATGATTCTCAACCCAATGGCCCTTCTAATGCATATACCATCTTTATAGAATCCATGAAATGGCTTCCTTAACTTCTCTATGTTATCTTCTTTATCTTCAGTTTTTCTCAGCTGGATAAAATGGTAGGCATGAATTTCAGCATCAATAAATCTTTATAACTTATCATGGGATTATTTCTATAACATTCTTTAACGGAATTTTGTAACCACATCGGCATTTTAAATAATTCTGGGAAATTAGGAGGTGTAAGATCAATTGAATTTACCGCTGCAAATTCATACCAGTATCTGACCTCGTCAGGGTTGCAACCCTGCAAATAGTTGATTCTTGGGTATACCCCCTTGAAATCAACAAATCTTGTATCTGTATTATAAAGACTGTATAGTTCTTTCATCATTAGAGTTTGTAACTCAACAGGATCTTGAATAATTGGATTATGAATAATTTTTTCAAAGCTAGAGGTTTAATCTGATTGGGGTCAAAAAGAATATGATTCTTTAGCCCTCAATTCTTTTTCTTTTTCTGAAATTACGTCTATCATTTGTTCATCTGAAGAAGAAGATGGAATATCGATTTTACCGGTTTTATTTTTAACCAAATCTCTTATTTCAATGCTTTCAATTTCATAATTTCCAGCAGTTTCCTTGATTGTCAAACATTGTCTTTTAAATATATCTTTTATTTGAAGGATATTCTTCGGAATGACTTCAATGACATTCATTAATTCTGCCATATCGGAAGCAGTATCTTTCATCTCTTTTACCATCATATCCATGCTAGTAAGCAAAATATCGATATCTTCAATGATCTTTTCCATCTCTGGTCAGGAAATCTGCTAAAACATTATTTTTAGATTTAATAATTACTATATCAAAACTGTACTCGGATAAAAGAGTTTGCCATCTGATCAATCTTTTAAATTCAGGTTTTGATGGCAAATTATTATTTATGAAAGCTTTTACTTGAGTATTATCAGTTCTCAACAAGAATCTTTTTGGTAATAAGAAATAATAAAACTTTTGACAACTTCTTACCACCGCTAATAATTCTTTTTCATTTATATGATATCTTGTTTTTGTATCACTAAAAGTGCCAGAACAATATCTACAAATACTTTCTCCAATTTTTTGTTTTTCCCTATCATAATCTATTCTTTTAAGTACACCACTTCAATTACTTTCAAAAGCATCAGTTTCTAAAATTAGATCATCGTCTTCTTTTGGTAATTATAGTTTTGGCAAATCTTTACAAACATTTTTTATCTTTCTTATATGTCCTTCTAGGCTTTTATCAAAACTGAATATTTTATCTTTTTTGAGTAACTTTTGGAAAGGTTTTTGTAGAAAACAAGAAGGGGGGTTGAATAGTTTTACCAATTTAAAACTTCCTTTTAAATATTTAGATCGACTTATGTCAATCTATTTAGTTGTTTATGTTGGACGTTCATAGATAGATATATAAACGTGTAATGAAAGATAAAGAGTAAGAAGCACATCACCACGACACAAGTATTTATAGTGGTTCGGCTACAAGAACACCTTCCTTGCCCTACTCCACTCCCCGAGTCACCTACTCGAGAGTTCGTAAACACTACACCAATCTCCTTATGGCGGAGAAGCCTTCACAACGTCGCTTACACCTTTTTCCGGTACAAAGCTAAATACCGAGTTCTTTCACACCAAGGCGAACCACACCTAACACAACGTCGCCTACCCTTTATACGGTGCTAGGCTAACCACCGAGTTCTTTCACTCCAAGGTGAACCACACCTATCACAACGTCGCCTGCCCTTTATTAAGTACTAGGCTAAGCACCTAGTTCCATTAAAACACCATCAAGGATATCACAATCCTTGGAAATAAACAAATACTTGTATGTATAACGATGCACCTCATCGATTATACGACCTTGGCATTCTTCACTAATGTCGCTTGATTTTATTCCTAGGCATTCTTCACTAATGCCTTAGACACAACGCTTGGCACCTTTCACTAATGCCTTCGTCTTGACACCTTTAGCATTCTTCACTAATGCTTTGACACGGACGTAAAGCACCTTTCACTAATGCTTTCGTCTTGACTCTTTTGGCATCCTTGACTAATGCCTTTAACACAACATCTACGAAGAAAGAAAGAACTATCAACAAGAGAACCTCAGTTGTCTTGATGATGACGAAGCATGGCAACTCATGGACTTGAGCTTGCTCGACTTCAAGAAGTGGTGATCTCGCCTTTAAGAGGAACCTATAGAATCACACAAAAACAAAAGACAAACTACATAGAAAGATCCTATAGGATCAATGGTTAGAGAGGTACAATACTTGGAGAAAGTATGTGTGGAAGTGGTGAGCCAAAATGAAGAAATGGCTCACTATTTATAGAGGAGAAAGTTCACTGTTCCCCGGATCCCACGGATCCCTCCCATAAGGTATCCGACTAGTGTAAAGCTAGGGATCCGTGGGACGCTCCTCTTTGCCCATGGGTATTTTTGGTTTGGGTCATGGGTCATGGGTTATGGGTTGATCCATGGGTTTCTTTCTAGATACAATGTATCTCTAGAATACAATGAATCTAGTTAAGTGGTTTGGACAAAACCATGGATTATGGGTCAATACCATTTGTTAGTTTTTACCCATTTTAGTATATACTTGTTTTTACCCATTTTAGTACATACTTAGTTAAGTATCTGTTAGCCCAATATGTAAACACTAGTTGTTGTACATATGTATATCATAAAATCACTTATACTTGTTTTAGTGTTTTATGTGAAAACGTAAGTATGTTAGAAAACTATTGGCTCAAACAGTTTACGTATTTTATTTGTTTCGTTAAAATGATTTTACGTTTGTTATCGACAAAACATTAGAAGATCGTGGAGTGGCTGGATGCGGGATGCTCGCTTGTTACAAGTCTTTTTACTTGTTTATGCTTAGTTTGTTGATGTAATATAGCTAGGTTTTTTGTGTTTATGGCATGTCATAAACACTAGTTTTATCAAGCTATTCGCTTGAGGTTAATGTGGTACTTCAGCCACATTCCATTTGTACTTAACAGTATTGTTTGGTTATATATTTACCGGGGTAAACCCCTTTACCCAAAAAAAAAACATTAGAAGATCGTAAAATATAAATAAACGTTTTTACGGCTTATTTGTATTAACAATCTTCCCCTTTTTGTTGATGACAAAACATAAAATTATTTTAAGGAAAAACTAAAAATTTGTAAAAGTTCGAATTGGAGTTTTTACTCTCTTCTCCCCTTTTTTGTCGAAACAAAAAGAGCGTTGAAAAGAAACTAACACAAAATTTTAAAAATATATGTAAAAAGAAAAGATGTAAAGTGAGTAAGTGACGGGAATGGTTCTCGTCTTAACTCCCCCTTGACGAGTCCATCCCTTTGTGAGGGCGTCAAGTACATAAAAATGCTCCCCCTTGAAGATTGCAATTTTGCAATGGGGTGTCATGAAGAGTAATCCAAATAAGGATCAAGTTGAAAATGGATTTGCAATGTATGGTTTGACACAAAGCTCCCCCTAGCTTTATGGTTTCAACATCTTCATGTGTATTTTGAAAATATACAAAATAAAGGTTAGAAAACAAGAATATAGTGCATAAATTCCTGCAAATAAGGCTTAAGTTAGTAGTAATTTGTGCTTCTGGTCCACGGATCCCACGGTTCCCTTTATGGAGGGATCCGTCTAGGCCATTTCCAGGGATCCGGCTGTTTGGTGACAGTTTCTTCAGCAATGAAGATATGCCAAACAATGCTAATGAATAGGTGAAATATATGATTTAGCAAGCACAAAACAATCATGGCATATAGATATTCATTCAATAAAAACAAGAGATAATCAAGCAAATCTCTAAAACTAAGAGAATGAACTAGCCATACAAATACTACTAAGACCAACTAGTTACTAGACTTAAAACGCGATAATATGCTTGAGTCTAGGGATGAGTGGACTTGTTGATTTGATCCAACTTTTCAAGAAGATGATTAAACATAAAATGTATCTCATTTCGTGCTTCTGGAACAAGTCCTTGAGTGATTAGAGAATTTGGACAATTATTGTCTTGGTTTGGAACCGGAGGGAAATGGATATTTTGAGGAGGCTTTATGTGTGATTATGGGTCTTCATTTTGAGAAGTGGGATGAGGTTCTAAAAATGAGGGTGGTAATGGAAATTCTTCCATATGACCAAGGTTGTTCCTTGTCTCCCATGATGGACTAGTTGGTGTTGTCGGTGGTTCCTTATTCAATGAAAAGGTTGGTGAGTGAGTGGCTCTTGGTGGTGAATGATTCAATGAGTAGATGTTTGGGTGAGGAAGAGGCTCATTCAAGGAGTGTAGTCCATGCTCAAGGAATGAGGGCTTGCTAGAACTAGCCTTGTTTGGTTTTGAACTAGATGATCCTTTTTCTAGTCCGAAAGGTTTGATGCTAATCCTTGCGGTTCTCTTAGCACTTGTTGGATGAGTTTGATGAGGTGGGATTCTAGCATTATTATCTTCTAATGGGAGATGTTTCGGTGGATGAGATTTCATGGATCATTTGACCCTTTCTTTTGGATGATCCTATGGTTGAAGAGTTGTTGCTAAGAGCCTTAGTCATAGTGATGATGATGCTAATATAAACTTCTCGTTGCTGATTTTTGAGAGGTAAGTGAGAGTGGTGCCTTAACCCTAAGGTTGTTTGGTTCATAAAGGATAATTTGAATTAGAAAATTAAATTCTTGGCCACTAAGAGGGTTAAGCATGCATTTAGGATATTGATCAGCTCTAGGAAGATAATAAATGAAGACTAAAAGTGGTTAGAAAACCAAAAGGTGACTTAAAATCGAATATGGAAGCGATTAAGGCTTTACTGCAGACTACGGATCTGCGGATCCCTCTGCGAGGATCCGTCTGGTTAAAGACCGAGGATCCTACTGTCGAGCAGTTCTAGTTGAAATGATTATGCTTTTGTAAGGTTTATGATCTATGGATTTCGAGGTTTTGACTTAAACTTGAAGTCTTTAGCTGATGGGTATCTTAAATGCTTCAACTATAGGAAATGAGGATGTTTAATGGTGGTTTTGGGTAAGAAAAGTTTACTTTAGGTAGTCCAACTAAGTGTTTGCCAAAGATTTCATTTGCTTTTAAATGGTAAGATGGTGATAACTAGTCTTAGAAGTTAGATGATGACTCAAGGAAAATTCACTAAAATCTTAAAAATTAGATAAAAATAAAAAACTAGTCATGAGCCTAATTTTGAGTCAAAAAGTGATCAAGATCAATTTGCTAAAATTGATTGATATACCACACTAAGTGTTATGAGATGTGACAAATAATGTGTGAGCATTGGAACGGAATTATGGTGAGTTTTGATGAGTTGATAAATCAAAAACACTTTGAAATATATCCTAGGTAAGCCATGGATGAGTGTGAGGCTTTTAACTATTTGAGGAAGACTTAGTTGGCTCTAGTATCTTATGTTTTACTAGTGTGAGGTGATCTGGAAAGTTATTTTTATGTAAGCAAGTCTGTATTGCTCATCAGTGGTCACGGATCCCGCGGTTCCCTTCTGGGAGGGATCCGGCTAGTTCAAATGCTGGGATCCGCCTACTGTAGATCAGAAGGCTTTCAGCAAATGTGCAACTTTGCACTTTTTGGTAAATGCTTCTCCTAGTTGTTTCTATAGAGACCAAATGCAAGAACACAACAAATATAAGTCATAGCAAAGTAGGGAGAGTTAAAAGTTCCTAAAATGAGTGACGACGACCACTTGAATAATTTCAAGGAGTCGTAAAATCTCATTCTACAAGTTCCTAAGTTACGATTGTTTAGTGCCAATATATGTCAAGACCTACGTACTACACTATTCTATATAAGCATTGTTTAAGTGTTACAACTCATTGTCTGAAATTGTTCTTCACAAATTTAGATCTATGATCTTACCTCATTTCTCTTCTCCTTCACGTCCTCGCCCGTCCTCCACTCTTTATCATACCATCTTCACTTCTTCTTCCTCAAGAAATTGGCGAAGCACTTGAAGATTCCCTTGGTTTGTTGCCATTCGGGTGATTCATTAGGGATGTTTGGCAATTGGTTAATGTAGTCCAAGGGTCAAGATCGGTATTCAGAGTGGGTTGCTATTACTTCCTTCACCTCCTCCTTGTCTCTCCCTTTCATCCGAGGAATCCGTGGGTGGGTGAGGCCTCTTGCCTTCCACCATAAACCTTGTTTTTCTACCCTCGGTTAATGGTACCATAACTTTGTTGCAAAAGCTATGATCATAGGATTGCGGAGAAGGATCTAATGCAAAGATGAATTTAGCAAGACGGGTTAGGAGCATTGCGTACGGGAGTACCATTTTGTCCATGCTTCTTACACTTTCCATTCTTTTGATCATGTAGTAAGCAACGTTGAAATGAGTCTCGATCACTAATCATGAAGCTTAGACAAGCATTGGGGTGATCCTTGTTTCCAAGTAGACACACCACATTCTCCCTCACCACATTCTCCCATTTCCTATACAATACATACATTTAAAGCTCCATTTGGAAAGGATCCTATAGATCACCTTGAGTTCTAGTGACTCTTGATGGTGATGCTCTTGGCATGAACACGGTGTCCCTCACTGTGGTTGCTTCTGGGATCATGGAGTGGTAGATAGCATGATGATCAACCGTTGAGTGTAGTTCTTCCAAAGACCATTCATTGGAGTACATGCAAACCCCTTGGTATGGAACCCCTATAATTCTTCCAAACTCTACAAGTGAAAGACTAAAATCTTGCTCATTGATGGTGAAAACGATCAAGATGGACCCATCTTCATTTTTAACTATTCTCATGGTCTTGTAGAACTCAAGTACAAAGACCGGGCAAATTTGTTCGTCTATGTCCAATAGACAATCAAACCCAATAGTTCCAAAAACTTCCCTTATGTCGATATTGGCAAGAAATGAAGGATCAACAACTCTACCTTCGTGAAAGAGTCTCCTTTCAAGCATCTTGAAGGCTTTCCTATCGTCCAGACTTAGTCCATCGATACATGGGTATGTAGTGAGCGGTGTCTTGGTAATCTTGTTGCTTGTTGCTTGGCATGATTGTTCCTAAACAATACAACCACAACGTGGTGTTAATTGTGAACAGTAACCTAGAGGGTTTGATCACAATTTTTCTCTCATCATCTTTGTTGAATTCAAGAAATGTGTTTAATTTATATTAACAATATTAATTCTTTGATTTAGATTATCTTAGAAAACAATGTGGTGACAAATTATGATAAACCCATTTGAACCCAACTCTTAAAGATGAATAAATTGTAATCCTAGAAATCAAGGAATAAAATTAACAAGGTAGTGAAGATTATACTTACACAAGTGATTGTTAAACTTGAGAGAAATGATCGAATTGCTCCTTTGAACAGTAGCTGAGTTCTTGTTCGTGAGTCTTTGAGGTGAATCTAATTGTGGAACATCCACAGTGATCATTCTTTATCTTATACTGTCTTCTGTTGCATGGATCCCGCGAATCCCTCTCATTTGGGATCCGGCTAGTGTAAACGCGGGGATCCGGCATGACAGCAAAAATCAGCTCAAAACATTCCTTGATAACTTTGGTTTGGAAGTTCTAAAACGCCTAATGTTTTGATGTTGAGGCTTTAAAACTTGTGATTTGAGGTTTTGAAGATTTAATACTATTCCTATTAGACGTGGTTCCTTTTTTAAGAATTAGTCATAATTCTTGGGAAGTTTTTCAAACCTTATAATAAAATCCCATTTTATCATAATATAAGAAATTTCGCATGGATATTTATTGACATAGATGAAGTGTCAATAAGCCCTTTGTGATGAATAATGATTGAGGCTATCGAATAACCAAGATATCATTATTACGAGTTGGTAGGGTAGTCTATACAAATTAGTCGAAGAATACCAGTCTTGATGATGACTTTAATATAGATAACTACTTAAGTAATTACTAATAGATATGAATCAGGAAATTAATATTTTAACAATAATAAAAACAAAAGTAAATTATTAGTGATCATACCTTTGCTAAATATTCTTTTTAAGAAAAGAAGTATTTAGATGAAATTCTTTGTGATCTTCTTTGGAATCTCCAGATTCATGTTGTGAGAGGGACAATACTAAACATTCTTTTTGCGAAAAGAATTATTTAGATAGATTCTTCATGATCTTCTTGGTAATCCCAAATCCAAGTATGGAGAAAAATTAACAAGGAAAATGTTAGAACATTCTATCATTGTCCAACAATAAACATTATAATGATTTTTAACACATGACTTGAAAAAAAATCCTTCTTTGTAGTTTTCAAACATACACGGATCGTATCAAGTTTTTAAAGTACAACATACTCTAAGAAACTTGGTAACGAAGCTCTAATACCAATTGTAGAAAACTAGAAGGGGGGGTTGAATAGTTTTACCAATTTAAAACTTCCTTTTAAATATTTAGATCGACTTATGTCAATCTATTTGGTTGTTTATGTTGGACGTTGATAGATAGATATATAAACGTGTAATGAAAGATAAAGAGTAAGAAGCACATCACCACGACACAAGTATTTATAGTGGTTCGGCTACAAGGACACCTTCCTTGCCCTACTCCACTCCCCGAGTCACCTACTCGAGAGTTCGTAAACACTACACCAATCTCCTTATGGCGGAGAAGCCTTCACAACGTCGCTTACACCTTTTTCCGCTACAAAGCTAAATACCGAGTTCTTTCACACCAAGGCGAACCACACCTAACACAACGTCGCCTACCCTTTATACGGTGCTAGGCTAACCACCGAGTTCTTTCACTCCAAGGTGAACCACACCTATCACAATGTCGCTTACCCTTTATTAGGTACTAGGCTAAGCACCTAGTTCCATTACTATGGAGGAACTACTACCCATCACAACATAACACCTAATCTCAAGGAGATGCACTCCTTGTTACAACACCATCAAGGATATCACCATCCTTGGAAATAAACAAATACTTGTATGTATAACGATGCACCTCATCGATTATACGACCTTGGCATTCTTCACTAATGCCACTTGATTTGATTCCTAGGCATTCTTCACTAATGCCTTAGACACAACGCTTGGCACCTTTCACTAATGCCTTCGTCTTGACACCTTTAGCATTCTTCACTAATGCTTTAACACGGACGTAAAGCACCTTTCACTAATGCTTTCGTCTTGACTCTTTTGGCATCCTTCACTAATGCCTTTAACACAACATCTACGAAGAAAGAAAGAACTATCAACAAGAGAACCTCAGTTGTCTTGATGATGACGAAGCATTACAACTCATGGACTTGAGCTTGCTCGACTTCAAGAAGTGGTGATCTCGCCTTTAAGAGGAACCTAGAGAATCACACAAAAACAAAAGACAAACTACATAGAAAGATCCCATAGGATCAGTGGTTAGAGAGGTACAATACTTGGAGAAAGTATGTGTGGAAGTGGTGAGCCAAAAGGAAGAAATGGCTCACTATTTATAGAGGAGAAAGTTCACTGTTCCCCGGATCCCTCCCATAAGGTATCCGACTAGCGTAAAGCTAGGGATCCGTGAGACGCTCCTCTTTGCCCATGGGTATTTTTGGTTATGGGTCATGGGTCATGGGTTATGGGTTGATCTATGGGTTTCTTTCTAGATACAATGTATCTCTAGAATACAATGAATCTAGTTAAATGGTTTGGACAAAACCATGGATTATGGGTCAATACCATTTGTTAGTTTTTACCCATTTTAGTATATACTTGTTTTTACCCATTTTAGTATATACTTAGTTAAGTATGTGTTAGCCCAATATGTAAACACTAGTTGTTGTACATATGTATATCATAAAATCACTTATACTTGTTTTAGTGTTTTATGTGAAAACGTAAGTATGTTAGAAAACTATTGGCTCAAACAGTTTACGTATTTTATTTGTTTCGTTAAAATGATTTTACGTTTGTTATCGACAAAACATTAAAAGATCGTAAAATATAAATAAACGTTTTTACGGCTTATTTGTATTAATAGTTTCCTTAACTCTGCTAGATTTTGGATAAAATCAGATGCATAATAGAGTATTCTAAGAAAACTTTGTATATGCTTTTTATCAATTAATTTATCTGGGAAAGATGATATTTTTTCAAGAAGGTGACTTTGGAGCTCTATTCCATTACCATCTAATTTCATTCCCAAAAAATCAATTTATTTTTTAATCAAATTTGTTTTCTTTTCAAATAAGGCTAAACCATTTTTTATGCATAAATCTACAAAAATATCTAGATGCTTCAAATGTGAGCTTATATCATCGGATAAGACTAAAATATCATCAATGTAAACAAAGATAAAATCATATTCTTTATAAATAATATCCATTTTCCTCTGAAATATTTGAGGAGCATTTTTTTACCCAAAAGGTAAAACTAACCATTCATATTAGCCTTGTGGAGTAGAGAATGCAGTGTAGGCTATACTATCAGGATGCATTTTTATTTGCCAAAAACCACTTTTACAATCAAATTTAGAAAAATATCTTTTTATTTCTAGTTCAATTTATCAAACTTTCTTTATGTGGCAAAAATTACCCATCAAATATTGTATTTTCATTTAACTTTTTATAGTTTATTACCATTCTTGCTTTGCCTCTTGCTATCTCAGCATGTTTTCTAACTGAAAAGGCTGGCGAACTATGAGGGCTATGACTATGTCTTATTAGTTTACTATCTAAGAGTTCCTTAATTTGTACCTGGAATTCTTTTTGATCTTCAGGGTTATATCTCATGGGTTTTACCTTAATTTCTTTATCCTTGTCTTTCATTTCTAATTTGGCCATTATTTGGTTCTTATCCCATAATTTTAAAGGGTTATCTGTATACCACTTATATAACCTTTCTTTTATATCTTCTATACTATTATCAAGCTTTCTAAGATTTACTTGATAATCTAAAAGTTTTTCATCTTTTTGATATTTTAATAAAAGCTTTCCTCTCTCAAGGATTGGCTTTCCTTGGTATCCTATGTCATCATGTTTTTCATGTCGTTTAAAAATTATAGGTAAACTTCTTCCATAAGCTCTATTCATCCTTTTAACATATATTAAATGATGACATGGTGTCTTAAATAAAATTTGAAAAGCTACAATATCAAATACAACTTTATTAAACCTTTCAAGAAAATTTTGTCCTAATAAGACATCTGTACCCGCATCATGAAAATAAAATGTCGGACCTTTAACTAAATAAGATCCTATCAATAGCCAAGGGGTTTTAATACCTTTATTTAACAACAAAACGTCTTTCGAAAAGCTAATTCCTCTGTATGTTTCAAGATCTTGATGGTATTCTTTTGGGTAACATTCATGTTTACATACGCAGAGGCCAGCACCGCTATCTATATAAGAAGCAAAATATTCTGCTTTATAATCTTTATACGTAATTCCTATAGGGATATAAACACTACTACGGCTTGTCATTAGGGTATATATATTTTCTTATCATTATAAGTTATTTTTAAACCATAAGAGCTTATTTTATATGGTTTAACATTTTCTAAAAATGTTAATCCTAACATGATTTCTAAGGTATCATTTTCGCTTCCATTTTCAATTAATAACCTTAGAGGCATTTTTTCCTCGCCAAACTTGACTATAGTTTCTACTGCCTCTTTTATCTCATGAAATTCTCCATTAAAGTTTGTATAGTGGTGGGTAGGGGTGTCAAAAATCCTGACCCGACCCGGACCCGGACCCGGACCCGAACCCGAATAAGGATACTCGGTCAGGTTACTCGGGTCCAACATCTAACTCGGGTCAATCGGGTCAACCCGTTTAACCCGAGTACGAACTAGGGTTGGGTATCGAGTTCAATTTACCTTGCTTATTCGGGTTCGGGTCGACCCGACTAACTCGAGTTAGATTTTTTTTTTTTTTTTTAACTTTTCTCAATCTAATTTGAAGGCCCAAGTTAGTCCATCGTCCATGTAGTAATCTTGGCCATTTTATAACTTTTCTCAATCTAGCGTGAATCATCAAAATGGAAGTAAATTAGTTTACATAAATCAAAATGGAAATAAATTAGTTTACAGAACTCGAAACAGATACAATATCATATGCAAGAACAAAATCTCTGACGTATATTGTAACAAACAATGCTTACACATATATCTCACTGATCTTAAAAAATACTAGTTTTGGATTTTTTACAATTATCACTTCCAAACCACACTAACAATACCACTCTGTAATAATTAATATAAATAAATGTAAACTCCTCAAATGAAAAAAATAACGCTTAGTGTATGTAGTGTTAGTTTAAACGCTTAGTGGTCTGTCACAAGTGTTTAGTTGGATGTTCAAGCGATGCTTGAGGTTAATGTGGTACTTCAGCCACATTCCATTGTACTTAAACCTATTTTTTGGTGTAATATAATTTACCGGGTGGAATACCCTTTACCCAAAAAAAAAAAATAACGCATTCTTAGCACTCATGATATCAAATTTCTAGTTATGGTTATAATTAGGCTAGTTGGCGTATCTCATATGTATTTTAACTACTAAATTAAAAAAAATCAAATTATGTGATTTTGTAAATGGTACAGACCCGAACCCGACTTGACCCGACCCGACTTGACCCGACCTGATTTGACCCGAACCCGACTAACCCGACCTCAAATAGGGTCGGGTTCGGGTATATTATTTTTAGTGTCGACCCGACTTGGACCCGACCCGTTTGACCCGAACCCGACCCGAATAACACCCCTAGTGGTGGGGCACCTCTAATTGGTGTTTTTGTAGTGTTCGACATAGCTTATGACTTATATAGCTTCCATTTTCTCCTGTATCTACTAATATATTGACACATGTAAACTTTTTTCCATCAAAGTATTCACCTTGAATTTTATAATTTTTCATCGTATCTTCTTTTGCATTTATAGCGTTATCATATCTATTAGAAATAGATAATTCTCTATTTGAACTATTAGAAACACCCTGGTTTGTAAAAGTAAGTTTAGGAATTACTTGGCTTTTTAATAAAATGGGTTTATCTTGTAAATCTAAGCTTAAAGGTCTGGTATCAATTTCCTCTATTTTACATAAGGTGGGGACCTGAACTTGGCATACATCATTAAATAAAAATGAAAAATCAATAGTATCTTTTATGCTAAAACATTCAGAGTGATGAGTGATAGAAATGGCATATGAGATAGCATAAGTTATCGAATAAGGTCTATTATGCTGTTTAAAGAAATATCTCCTTTTAAAATCTTGTAATAAACTCAAGGTTTTATCAAAATCTCTATCTTGTATATGATATGAAATTCTCGGGTATACATTGAACTTGAATTTTCCATATTGTAAATTTCCACGTAAGATACCCAAGCAGGCTTCTTCCCTATTATGTATCCTATTGTTCATAATTGCTAGTTTTATGGGTGTATCTATTCCTTCTTTGAAGGTTGATTTTATAATAATTTGTATAGCTCTAACATGTACCCATCCTAAAGTAATTTTAATTTCGGGTTTTATTTTTTGAAGCTTATTTTGAATATCTTTTTTAGATAATAAAGGTATCATGACTTTGTTGAAAGTTATATCTATATCTAAAGCTCTTTCTTAGATATTTAGCCCATAGTAAAGATGATGGTTTCTAGGAATTATACCCATTTTTTGTAACGTATTTACTTTAAATCCCGCATGATTAGTTAAAGAAAAGTTTTCATGTTGTATTTGTTTTAGCTTTTTCTTATCTATCAAAATCTCTTACTTATATTCTCCAAATTGTTCTTCTTGAGAATCCATTATTGAAAGATTATTTGTAATTTGCAAATTTGATTTATTCATCTTCAGACGAAGTATACTCAGTTTCAGTTATTATAAAAATGCTTTCATCTGAATCAATGTCTTGAAAATTTTTAATTGGTATAAAATCACCATTATCAATTATTTTTTCAATATCTTCATCAATTTCAAAAAACTTAAAGTTTTATTAAACTTTTCTGTACATTTATTAGCATAATGTCCTTCTTTGTGGCAGTAAAAACATTTACAAGTCTTAGGACCTTTTTTTCTTTTAAACGTGGGTTTGAAAGTATTTTTACATCCTTTATTTTTAAAATATCTTGTCTTCCTCTTTCTAAAATACCTCTTTTTATAATGGGTCTTTTTCTTATATTTCTTTTTTATTTTTCCATAATAATATGAGCTATCGCACCCAATCATAGTTGGCATTTTAGGATTACCACACCATAGTGATGTTCTTTTCTTTAACCCTTTACTCATTTTAGCTAAAATGGCATCTCCACACCATTCACTTAGCTTATCTCTTAAATGTGTAATTCTTTTTCCTAGAGTATCTGTTATACCGGGTTTATAAGTATCTATTAATTTATTTCCCCAAGGCTCAGGTATTTTAGCAAAAAATAAAGGAAAATAACTTTCGGTATTTGGAACCTGGTTATATATATGGTAATAATAAACTTGGAATACACAAATATACCTATCTATTTCACACATATCACATAGTTGTAACCTTAGCAAAGCAGTAGAATACTTTTGAACCGTGGCAGTATCTTTAATAATATTTCCTTCTCCACAGAACTCTAATCACAATGCTTCTAACAGCCCTAGTAATTATGTTTGCTAGATTATCATCATTTCCAAATATAGTATTTCTTGTATCTTCGGTAATATTTTGCCAAAACCTTAAAGCGCTATTTAATAAAGTCCTTTCTAAAAATCCTTTTAAAATATCTTTATCCATTTTATTTATTGTGACAATTGTCCAAAGGGCAATTTCTCATTTATCAATGGCTTCTTCAGTATTGTTAACACAATCAAGATCTAAATATATTCCAAAAGGATTAATAGGCTCATTTTTCATACTTTCATATGGCTTATATTTTTCGTTATTTTCGTCCTTTGCTTTATCACTTTTTTTATTGGTTGTCTTAATAGCAGCATATCCTTCAGTAGGCCTAGTAAATGCATTTGTAATAGTTGTTGAATTACTAGTACTAGGTATATCATTCACATTTGGCACATAATTTTCTTGTTTAATTTCTCCTTTTAAATTTACGAAATTATCATTTATATCTATTTCTCCAATTTTATTGACCAAGCTATCTATATCTGGTGGTATATAATTTTCAAAATCTGAATCCATATTTATTTTTAATAGTCTTTATAACCTTTTGGTTTTTGTAAAGAAAGTAGTTGTTGAAGTAAACTATCTTAAGTACTATTAGAAAAATCAATTGTTTATTTACATTTTTCTTTATGGTGAGTAGATGTTTTTAACAAAATCTTTAAATTTTCTAATTCCGACAATATATTTTCTCTATAAAAAATAATAGTTTTTTGTAATTCTATCATGTCTTTTTCAGTTTTTAAACAATTATCATTTTCATTTTTTAGTTTACTAAAGCTATATTTATCCATTATGAAGAATTATAGTGCCAGTCTGTGTCAACATACGTATAATCAGATGTTGTCCATTCATATCTATCGAATGTAAAATCGTCATCAGAAATATAGTTTTCTAATTCACTATCTATGTTTCCTGACTCATCATTTAAATCTATGGTTTCAAATTCATCAATTAAGTCTTCAATCATGTTTGAGTCTATATTATTATCCAAAGTATTTATATGTGTTTCTTCGAAAACCAAAACTGAGTTTTCTACAAAATTTAAATTTAGAGCCAAAATTCTATCTAAATCAATATCCATCAAGACATATGTAACTTGTATAAATATCATACTAAAAATCATAAAGTAATTCTAAATTATCAAACTCAACAATTATTAAACGTTTAAATTTTATCATTTTTATTTTTATTATTTAATATATGTATATATATATATATATATATATATATATATATATATATATAGTAGTGTAAAACCCGTCCGATGGACGGGTATGACTGTGATAATTCTTTAAATGTATTACTTTTCGAATAGTAAGATATATGTATACGAAAATTATTGTGATCATTAATTATTAAACTATTAATATGAAATAAATTTTATTTTTAAGGGATGTGTATGGTTTTTTTGGTTTTGTTGCAAGGTATTAGTTAACGGATAAGAGTATGTAAATATTTTTTCTAAGTTTGTATTTCATTAAGAATGAAGAATACTTGCGAATGGAAAATAATAAGGGTATACTTTCGATCTATGAAGAGATATAAGATTGTTCTTGACGGGCACCGAATGCTGAAGAAATATACCCACACCGAACACTTAAGAAATGTTAGTATTCGCGGCTATGTTTTACGTTTTCTTATATAAATAGTTATTTGAAAACACACCGTATCGAATATGAGAGAAAATATAAAGCTTGACAACCTTCGTGTTACAAACTTATATACATGAATGTTGCATTTGCTAAATCATAGATGGGATAAGATGCACGATTGACACCTTCATTTCGAACCTTGACAACCGACACATTTCATTGAAGCGCGACTTTGGCCCATTCTCGCAACATTTATAACCACATTGAGACAACATAATAGAATATATTATAAGATAGACAACATGGACTCATTAATAACATACATTAAGACTCTAAATGTGATGTGAAAATACAACTCTAAATGTGATGCAAAAGTACAGATGAATCACATCAAAATAATTCTCACCGTTTGCTAATGAATGTGTTGATTCAAGTTATGTTATATCTCTGACGTGTCAAACATGTATCATATAAAGTATTACTTGTATCCTTTAAATGTATTCCTTTATGAATTGCAAGATATATATTTATATATACGAATTTGTATTTTTGTAGTAAGAGTATCATTGTCCATTTTATTTATTAAGACCGAATGCTGAATAATTATGCGCATGACCGATCACTAAAGAATTGTTCATATGTGCGGATATGTTTTACATTTTCTTATATGAATAGTTATTTGAAAACACACCGTGACAGGGTACTCGTTTTATTTCCACGTTAAACGTTTTTTTTTTTTTTTTAATTTCGTTTAAGTTAGTTGGCATGTAATGTTTGTTTTTTTTTTACAGGAAAGAATATCAATATGAATGTCATTTACAATTATAATGATATTATATGGATACAAATGATTTCAAAAGGTTGCATACAAATCTAAAAAATACATCAATATAATCATTGGTAAGTAGATATATGTGAAAAGGCGCCTATGAACTTGCTACAGTTAAGTTATGTGGTCAATCCATACACATTTATTCTTCCATATCTATATAACTTCTATGTTAAGAAATTATATTACCAAATCTTTGGAATAGCAATTTTAGATCATCTGATTTAGAAACACATCACAATTATCACGATAACTATTGAATTTTGACTAAATGTAAATTTTTTATATTTATTTGTATCATTTGTAGGTGTAGGGAACATGCAAAGCAATGATAGGTAAAGCCATTGCTATAAAAGGCAAAAGCAACATTTTTCTACTTATATGATCAATGGAGGCTATTATGCAAGGAGGATATTTAGTGAGCGAAAGTAGAAAATTGATTAACAAACATATGTTACTACTTTCCAATAACTGGTCTTTAATATTTAGCCCTTCTTTCGCCAACACATGTAAATACTTCATTTTTTTATGTAACTTCAAGTATAGAAGCTTGTTGGGAAATTTGCAATGGGGCTGGTGTTGTCTTTTGAACTAAGAGGACCCGTCACCGTTTGCCATATTCTTACGTTCCATCTTCAGAACCAGATACTTATGATTCACCTCTAGGTGAGAATCTCACACAAAGGAATGGACAATGGTGACCCTTGTTGCATCCTACAAATATAAATCATCAAAGACTACATTAAAAGGGGTCAAAATGAATACGTTCTGTGCTAGAATGGGGCGACTAATCGCTTTTTGATACGATCGAAAAATGGGAAAATGAGAATTATGCAAATGAAATACTAAAAAGACTTATAGGTTTGCATCCCAAAATTGACATTGGATCCATCTGCCAGCAGATGTGGTCACCATCGTAGGTACTCAAGATATTGTGTCTGGAGAGGTGGATAGATAGGACTAAGGGAAGAATCTTGTTTGGTTAACGGCCATCTTTGCTCACTTCAGCACTTGTAGCAGACAATTTTGTTTCAAGTGTACCATAAAATCTTCTAAAAACCAAAGTGCTAAGTGAATCTGATTACTTGAAACATTGATCTTGTCGAATTACATGGATTGAGAGAGACTGTTGTAAGCAATGTATGAGGTATTTTCTATTATCTTGTTGCCATGTTGATCGATCACGTAAAACACTACACAAAAGGACAAAAATTGCATTCATGTAAATATATATATATCTCTGAGACATAAGAGGATTACCACAGCGGGTTTAAAGAGAAAGGGTGATGACTAACCATCCATGAATAAGCGACCATCCTAACAAATGTATGATTGATTAAAAGTGGTATTTCTTACGCTAGCAGCGTGTTCATACAGCCTCTATTCTCCCAAACTCCAAGAGCTATTATTTAATCAGCATGCTTTTCAAGTAAATCGTCGAAATGTAGTAGAAAAAGTAACATGATTTCAGAAATAATTTGGATACTTAGAACAATACAACTTAAAAAGTATGTCAATATAGTACAAACCAATGCAACATATGGGGGCATCAAGTGACTACCTTTTGATAAGAGGAGACTCATCTTCATTAGAAATTGAAGGTTCTACAGAAATTAAAGGTTCTACAGCAATTACAGTTGAATCACGGGGCAATATATCATTTTATGTTTCAATATTTTCATCATCATCTAGTGGCCACCAAATTTCTACGCACAAATCCCATGGAATTATTTCAGAAAATGCAGCCCCTTTCATTACTTTTGATGCTTTCGGAAAATCGATATGTATTTCGTATACAATAATTAACATGAATGACAATGGTTTGTATCATTTACAGATGATCAAATTCCAAACACTATTTAGAATGAACTTATTTTTAAGTACTCACTTTTTTTTTGGGTAAAAGGGTTAATTCACCCTGGCAAAATACTATTACACCAAAAACATTGAAGTACAAATGACATGGGTGAATCCCATGCCCACAGCCCGATCAGGGCGACGAAAAATGCACAACATGTGCAACTTACAGACTCTTATATAAGAATGACATGCCATTCTTATAACTTACAACTACACGACTATACACTCAAATATAAAAAAGTGAATTAAACGCTAACAACTGAGCCATAGTCATAATAGTACTTCTTATCATCTTCCATGCGATCCAGAAAGCTTGTAGAATAACATGAAGCACGTCTGAGATCCACAATGAAGCATGAACTACATGAAGAAACTCAAACCAAGGCACGAGCAACTTCAAAAAACACCCATCCAATGCAACCTAGAGTTATTACGCAAGTTAGCATAATATCAAACCCACTTCCATGTGATTCAGGAAAGCACCCATATCATAAAAGTGCAAACGACCATCCCATACTCATGTATCATCAAGCTTTAAATCAGTTCACAAATGTCACACAACAGTTGGTGAGAGACTCTAAAACCACGGATAGAGCAGCAAGCAAAAACTCGCTCCAAAGGTGTATGTTTAGATGCAAACCAAAATCAAGAAGAATAGCCAAAGAATAAGAGAAAGCCAACGCACTTCCACAATGGCAACATCAATCCAGCATCACAACTTCCATAGTAGCAGCTTCTATCCATCAACACTTGGCGATCATAATATAGCATAACATCAAACTCTAGCTCAATGGACAAGAACACCACTAACCATACAATATTCCAAATAACTAGGGTTTTCCAACCCTAACTTACACAATCGATCACAAGATCAGCATTAAACGAAAACCTAATAATAGGGGATTCGTTATCATCAAAGAACAATACCTAAATCACCTTAACCAAGATGTGAATCAAGTACTCACTTTTTAGCCGAAACACGAACACGAAAACACTTATCTTTAAATATGTGAAAGAAGTACCTTTGGCTTCACAATTGTTATCTCATTTGGGAGGCTCATACACTTATTAAGATACAGGGTCCCTACAACAGCACGGTCCTCTCCCTCGTGTAAAACCTCACATTTTAACCGCTGGTGGATCAGGGAATTTTTCTACTTTTTTCACTCTCATTACAAGACACTATTTTTTTAGTATTAGGTGTAAATGTTCAATACCTGATACAGTTAACTGCATGATGCATAGTTAGAAAGTCTCTAATTTTTTATCCTTTTCCAGTTACGCAGTTGATTAATCCTTTAGGAAAGCCTGCCAAGTGAAAGCATTGCACCATGTGTAGGCAAGCCACTGCAGCCTGAAATCAAATTTAAAAATTAGCCTTTAGAGAACCAAAATCTAATTTTAAGCAACATATTTATGTGTAGAAAACCACCTGAGTTGGAGGCTTGAGGACAAGGGAATTTCCAGCAATAAGTGCAGCCGATTTTAGAAACATCAAGGTTGACTGGATAGTTGAAGGGAGGTATGGACAAGACAACTCCATGCGGAGTATGTCATTATTCAATAATCTTTTTCAAAGCATGGATCCAAAAATGTATATAATCATACCCATAGATCTTTTTGCAAGTTTTGATGATATGGAAAATTTTGACTGCAAAGTATATGTGTTGTACCTTTGAAGTGCGGCGGTGTTTAGTCCTTTCATTTCCTGAAAAACTATCAGAAACCAAGAACTTGCCTTCTCCTTGAACTCGAAGTGCGGCGGTGTTTAGTCCTTTGAAGTGCGGTGGTGTCATGGCTCTATAAATGGCCTCTTCTACATCCTCCATAGTTTGTTAACATGCCAAATTAACATACTGCTTTGTAAGGTAGTTTAGTTTGTGAATGCAGGACTCCGTTTATAACAAAATATGGGCATATATGTATTTCCATTTATATGTTTTATTCAATGCTTTGTTTTAGTTTTACAGTACCTTACCTAGAACTATCAAAATATACCAATTTTATCCATCGATTAATTGTGACTTTTATATATCTATAATATATCAGTATTATAAATAAATGATAAAAAGCTAACCTATAGGGTGTGTATAAGCTGGATACGCCAATAACGCAGAAATACGCTACTGAGATTTATGGCTCATGGCCATCAAGTGATGACCTTTTGAGAAGAGCAGACTCATATTCATTAGAAATTGAAGGTTCTACATCAGTTACAGTTGAATCACGGGGCAATATATCATTTTCTGTTTCAATATTTTCATCATCATCTAGTGCCCACTGAATTTCTACGCACAAATCCATGCTATGCTCCTTCATAGAACTGCGGTTACAACCATTCTTATATAAGCAGTAATTTTGGGTTGAATCTCGATTGATAACCCTTTGTTGTCTCTACCGTTGAATTAAGCGGTATACATACGGTGGTTGTTAACGTTAGAATTAAAGTCGCTAATTCAAATCGGAATGGAAAACGATCCCAAACAATGGCAAATAATAGAAAAGTGGAATAAATACTTCAATATAGTGCTCAATCCCAAATAAACAAACATAAAAGGTTTAAGTTATTTAAAAATCTAACATGCTTTTTCCGGTCATGAAAGGCAACTTCAATATAATGCTTTTTCCTAATACTAATAGCGAGTTATGCATTTATACGTGTGTCATCTATCTGTTGAGGCATTTCATGGTCATGCGAGGAAGGATATGTTGCTACATTTGTTGCTGCAACAGTACTGATGTTAGATGACATGCATGGAACAGGTTCAGTGGTTGGTCTAAAGATTGCAGCCCATTGTTTAATGAGTTGTATTCAGTTGTGTTTAAGCTCAAATGGTTCAAATAAAAGAATTTAGTTAAAGGGAAATGGGTCCAGTTTTATAACTGAACCAACTTTTTTTTCTCTAATCAAGACTAAAATACTAACTATTTATTATATATAAGATGAACTAATTAAGTGCTTTCGGATGAAAACCAAACCGCCCGACCCGTTACCCAACCCGTCTAACCCTTCCATCTTGCCAACTCTAAGTTATCATAAATGAACAATCATAAAGTTTTCCTTGTTTCCCATAATCTTGTCACCAAGCTGTAAAATGAATTTAAAAACATAACTCGAACCACATGATCATGTAAATCTAAAATATCTTACATCAAAAGTCACAGAAACATACTCTGATATAAAAAGGCTCATCAATCTTCAATGCATGCCTAACGCTGCTCAAAGTCATACGCGTCAAAAACGGTTGAGCCTTTTTTCAAGATCATCAACATCATTTGAGACAAAACTGCAAAAATAAAATTAGTAATAAGGCTTAGTCAATTGTCAAATACATCATTTTTCACAAATTAGTTGTGCGAAAACCAAATATTACTTCATTTGATTTCCGCTGAGTCATCTTTCTATTTAGTTGCACCAACACCATTATAACTCTCGATAATGCTTTTTTGGTTCTACCTGCATTACATTATTATATAAAGGCAATGTTATAACGTATATTGTGTTATTTTTAATAATGAGATATATGTATACGAAGGATGTTTTTGTTGGTAAATAATGTGTAAGGAAGTTATTGTGAATCATGTGATTTTATGTATTGTGATTATAGTTTGAGTGTATTGTTATGTTTTGATATACGTTATTGTGGAATATTGTGGTAACTGTTTTTAACACTTTCACATTTTTATTCCCCGGTAATTATATTGTAACAGTTGATATATTTGAGTTTCATGATATATTAGGATACATTTGTTATCATTTAAGTAACTCGTTTTTATAATATAGCAAACGATAATTCTAATCCCGAACTTTGGCTAGTGTATGTGTGTGTGTGCCGGAAAGTGCTCAAACCTTTGGCAAGAAACGATTGAAAAGGGGAAATATAGCGGACGAGATAATGTTGTTGGGCGAAGAAACACGATAATTCAAGTTGTCACATACCCAATTCAACATCTCTATTCATTTCATACTCAACCACAAATTCTTTTTTGCATCGATAAGTTTTGTAAACGAATAGCTTAAATTTATGTTGGAATATTGATTGTTGGGTTACCATGTTATTGTTGTTAGTTTACCTATTATAAAATTTTATAAGTTTTTGTAGACAATAAAGAACACTAATGTAAAATATTTATAGAACTTTTGAATTTTAAATATAATTTTTGCAAGTGGCAATGTTGTTTCCCAACAATGAAATTGAAACTATTCGGACAAGAAATGAACCAATACTTTTAGCCTTTATACGCCAATACTCTTAGGATCCCTCGTTTTACACACAAATATATCAAGGCTTTGTATAAATGGTCTAAACTTCAATTATAAGAAAGCAAATCCAAACTGCTTAAAAAACCTGTTAATTAGGTATATTGCTACCATTCCAGCAACTACAAGTCTGCAATGACTACAAGTATGCAATGACTACAAGTCTGCAATGACTACAGGAACAAGTATTCCATAAACTAAATAAATACCACAACACAATGAAAACGAAAACTATAAAAACAACTGATCACTCACAGATTGTCTTCAAGATCAGAAAGCGGTGTGATTTCCTCCTTCAAACCCTTTCTCTTACGAATCTCTTTCACAAGTGTGCTCGCTTGAGACCCATCTTCTAAAGGATCGGATGGCATCATGTCCCAATGATTAAATATAAGGTGAGGAAAAGCGTGCTCAGAAGTACAGCATCTTAAAGCATTCGAAAACCCAATAGATTCCACCACCGGCAAATAAGCCTTGATGTTGTACAAAGGTGTATTGGGCATTTTAAATCCTTTCAAACACAAGCCCGTGTCTCATATTCAAGGCGTTGTAGATTCCACTAAGCGCTTTGTTACGGTGCACAATTTCAACCAAGTAGGCGGCTCCGATGAGTCGTGGTTTGGCGATTAGGCGTGATGCATGGATAACCCGTCTAGCGGTTGAAATTAATTGACCACTACCACGATTAATGGCATTAGCGTGTAGTACAACATCACACACTTTAAAGCAAATACCTCTCATATTCTCTTGAGCTAATGCACCTTCTTTTGAAGCCCATTGAAAACCGGCTACAAGCGAATCTTTGACTTCATTTAAATCTTGAACCCCTTACACATGTCAACAACCATGTTTAGACCCGTTGTATCCGGCCCAAAACACCGATTCTTTTAGCGAGATCCTTGTCCCATCAAACTCCTCGGTCAATATTTTACCACGTAGTTTTGGGTCATCATGTGGACCAATTCGCCTCATCCATAGCTTACGCTAGTCCTTCCTCCATTGGTTTTGTTTCCATGTATAAACGATTATGTTTGTTTGGGGACTTACTCATAACGATTCGGAAGATTTTTCAAAACAGTTTCACGAACGACACAACATGATCCGAAACATGAATCGGGGCACCATACATATAAACATTTTGTAAGTCCATTAAACAATTTTCAACATGAAACTCACCCACACCGCAATAATATGCTCACGGACTCCTCCATAGTACAAACAACCATAGGATCGATTTTTCCAAGCGCTTTAACCCTTCAACGAGCGTAGGTAGGTCGAAGCATCATTAAAGTGAACCGCAATACATAACACTGGTGAAACAGAAAATTTCATAGCACGAATTGGATATCGTTGATTCTTTCTCATTAGTCAATGTAGCGTTTAGTAATAAAGCGATCTAAACCAACTAAAGCAATTGTATTCCCACAAGGAACATCTTCTGACTTCTTGTTTCTCTCATCCATATAAGCATCTTATGAACACTTTTCACATACAAATCTTTCTTTTCACCGGGACATAATTAGGACCCATTATTCTAACCTTAAGACCAGCTGAAACTTAACGAAAACACACGACCAAAAGCAAAAATCGTCCTCTCCCATGATCGAGATCTTTGGAATCATTTTCGACACATAAATCATAAGAGGGCCATTAGGGTTGCGATTTCTTATAGCGTTAGCATAAACACCATCTAAAGGACCTTCATACAAATTCTCAAAGCGGTATCTTTGAGCGGTATGAGGTGAAGGCAAATGGAATATCATCATGTCAAGTAAAGCGGTAGCGGTAGCCACGTTGCATCACACGCTTCATCAACATTCTTCCGTTAACTCTTTCTCTTGATTTAATAGTAACACCAAGCTTAGTCAACTTAAGCCATAGTTCATCTTTCTCTTCATTCATACACAAGTTAATATTACATTTAATGGGCTCGTAAACAAACCGAACAAACCCACGTTTACAATCTGTGACCGGTATTCTTAGTAGTCCATTTTCTCGTATTTGGGTCAAAATGGTTCTCACCCGAGCCTTTCCATCATCTTTGACTCGTCAACACCAAACTTAGAAGCATACATTTTGCGAACATAGTCAAATTAAAAGCCCAACCCTGCAGCCTAGAAGAGAAATTTTAACAAAGAAAGGCAAGTACCATATGTTAGACAATAAGTTTTTAACCTGAGGAATTTTGGACTATGGCTTCTATCTGTTCCAAATCATTTATCATATCCGAATGTTAGTATCATCTTGAAAACCATGCAATCCAAGAGCTACGATTGTAGGCCAATTTACTGTCAACAATATCATAGATCTCAATCAAATAAATAAAAAGTGATGATATAACACTTTGCAGGTAAGATATATTACATGGGTCAAGTAGTGTTTGTTGAACATAAGTGAAGCCTCTAAATCCAAATTCAGTAGTCTATAATAGCCAATTTCGTGAAATACCAACTTTTTTTTTATACTTTAAGCACATGTATTAAGCTTAGAGACTTATTGTTATCTTTTCATTATTTCGTTTCTTAGGTTCAAATGATATAATGCGTACCATTTGTTAGTGTTTTATCCTTTTTACCATCTGCGGTGTCACACAACAATTGGTCCTGAACAAATTCTTGTAAACTCATGCTTCAGATGATGTCGCCTGCAATTCTAATATATATCTTGCAATTGTAAGGTAGTCAAAATCAAAGCATCCTGCAAAAGACCAATGTGGGTACTTTTTTTATATATACATGCTAGTATAATATAGCACCTGATTGAAGATTCATATGAATACAAACATATAATACTAAACACCACAATCAGATAAGAAAAACCTTAAATAAAAGCATAACAGTGATGAAATCTTACTTTGGTTGCTACTAACACTCGGTGTGGATCGAACCATCTTCCATTTCTATTGTAAATGAAAATAGAAGGCTACCCTTTGGAGATTCCCATACATTTTGTTAACGCCCTATAAGATTTGAGCTTGTCCTCTAAGTTTATTGATATTACATTGGGAACTTTTATTACAAATTATATGTTTGGGGTGGCTTATCCAAACTGCTTATCTGATTATTTGTAAGTTAAATAATTGGTTTTCAAATAGCCATATGGTAGTAGTTTATTCAAATAAGCAATCCCAAACACCCATTATGTTATAATACCAATAAAATTGCATTTTTTGTAGATTGCATACCTAGTCCTTTTAATCGAACATCGCAATGCACACATAGCCTATCGGGATCTTCTGAAATTTCACCTAAACCTTAAAAGTTTCAACGACTTGACCAAAATAATAGGAATATCAAAATTTCATGCACTTATAGAGACAACGTCTGAGTTGAAGGTAACCGTGGTGACCAAAGAAGAAGTCTTCCAAACACTTGGTAGCAAGAGAATGCATATGCGTATCGATATTAAATTCATCTATTTCGATTGGTTTTCCATCTCGATTTCAAACATGTCAAAATTTTACGCCATCCGCTATGTATGAATACTTGATTCTTGCATTCTTTGAGGATCGATCTGACGACAGTACATTCACCGAAACGAAGATGTTCTCGAAACTCCACCGGGCTAAGGTATCATAGGAATGAATAACTCCACGGGAAAAATCCAGTATCTTAGTCGTAGAGGACATACCTGAAAAAGGGTAAACACATGTATTTACACATAGACATGAAACAATGTTAAAGGCAACAAAAGGGTAAACACATGTATTTACACATACATATAGACATGTATTTACACATAGGCATGAAACTCGGGGTTCGATTCTTTGTCGTGAGAAAGAACACGAGGAGTTAGCGCACCACCAATTCCAATTTGTTGGTATCTTGTGGCGGCATGAAACAAATATGTCCAATGAATAATAAAAATAAGATAAATATCAAAGAAAAAGTCCATTACAAGGTAAAATATAAGAGATTGAGCTTTTCCTTTCTTAACAAACAACCCTTCCGTAAGTAAGCATTCCTTGTTGCCTCAGGTGTCAACCTTTGGTTTCCTCCATTTCATACCAAAAGAAAGCCTTTCCAAGTGTTAAAAATAGCTTAAGATAGTGTTATATAGGATTATACCATCTATGGCCTTACACTTACAGGCTCACTAAAGCAAACTTTGCACAAAGAAGAACAACCCAAAAGAAAGTATACCTTATATAGAAAGATATATGTAGATGTATATCTCAAATAAGTGTCAATGATATATATATATTGTAAAAATCAAATTGTCCATACATACTTTATAAGGTAAAATTGACTTTCATGCATTCCTCTCCCAACATAGATTTTGGGTGCAAGTAACGGATAATACACAATATGAATTATGCAATACCGAAAAATAATATAGTTGTTCTCTTTCTATTTAAGACCAAAGGTGTGACCATTACACGGACTTGGCGGTTTTCACCGTCACTATCTTCTATCACTTAGGAACCACCCCAAAACATTATATGTAACCTTTATGCATCGAGACTATGAAGATTGAGATAATTACCTTTAATTTAATATATTGTTTGTTTGATATTTAAGTTCTTGGTAACTCTGAACAACTATAAAACACAGAGAAGTTTCTTTGTAGTCGATATGTAAACATGCTCGCCAACTAAACTTAAGCAAACGCTTCAATGAAACACCTAATTAACCTCTTATTTGTATGATCAAGTGGATCGGCGATAACACATCAAGATATGGAATGCGAGAATCAATGGTTATAAACCCTAGAAAATTTTAAAACATTAATAATGGATGAGTATATTACGAAGACATAAATCAAACATAAAATGAGATAGAAACTACCTTAAAAGAAAATGCGAAAAATAGAAAAACATCACCGCAATCCGAATGTCTTGCCTAATCAAGCGACATAATACACCCAAATCCCAAAAATAACACGCAAGTCAAAGTTTACGTATATTTGTCATTCCTACAATTTGAGAAAAGCCTAAAGCCGATGCGTCATCCTTAATGCGCTTCTTGATTTGCGTGCTTGGTGGCCATTAATGAACCATAAGAATAAAAAATAATCAATATCGTCAAAACAAACAATACAATTTGCATGATTTAATATAAACTCGTATATAAAACGTATCATTAATGTTGAGGCTTCGAGAAAAAAGTGAACTAGTTGATATTAGGGTTACGAGAAAAAAGGTGAATGATATTAGGTTTCCAATGATCACCGAATATAAAGCGTATATAAATTTAAAACATCGTAACGATAATTAAGGAATAGATATTAATTGCATACGAATAGATACTACTTGTAGGTTTATAGATTTGGAATTGCAACATAATTTCAAAAAAATGTGTTGGTCTAGTGGTTATCACGCTTGTTAATGTTTCCAACACCATAGGTTCAATTCTTGCAAGTGGCCAAATTAATTCATTTTTGAACAAATTATTAAATCCGGAAATTTTAAATGGAAAATATTGCTTAGGTGGCATAAGTTGCTTAGGTGGATTAATGACGTGGCATTATGGGATGCCAAGTGTAATTATATGTGGCATGTCTCCTCTTATATATATATATATATATATATATATATATATATATATATATATATATATATATATATATATATGCTTAAGTTAAATAATCTTTTTAAACTTTTGTTTTAAGAAAACAATCCTTATAATAACCAAGAATTATATCACTAGTTAAAATTATTTGAAAATTACCTAAAAGATGCGTCCAATACGCTTCTGTATTTTTCTGCCTTTTTGACCAAAATATTACCGGGTCACACCACTAGACTTCTTAGTAGAGTATCTCAACCCCAACCTATCCTTCTATTTCCCATGCAACTTTTCACGCAACTTAATAATATTTTCCAGTATGAATAAATAAAACTCTTTATTATCCTTATAATTCCCTGGAGTTATACATCTTGTTTTGATTATTTTACTCTTATCCAAAAGATATCTCCAATTGAAGCAATATTTTTCTACCGTACGCCTACCATAGGAAACGAAATTGGGTTGTGCTGAATATTACTGAAGGAACCACAAAAGAAGTCACCTATCTCAGAAAGATAGGTTGGGGTTGAGATACTCTACTAAGAAGTCTAGTGGTGTGACCCGGTAATATTTTGGTCAAAAAGAGACAGATACAAAAGCGTATTAGGCGCATCTTGTAGTTCCACCTCGCTTTGTGAAGGTGCATCATCGATACTGGTTTTCGATGATGAAGTCTGCTAGTATCGCCCCTAACCGCAAAGACGTGGTGCAGAGGAGATGTTATGCTCACCTAGCAACACACTCCATACGTAGTCGCCCGATGCGTCGGGTTTGGAGATGACTTGCTTAATAGGTTGATGCGTGATCACCGCTATAGGTGCGCTGGAAGTACTGCGTAGCCTTTTGGCGGCGAATACTAATGCCAAGACCAACTTCTCCATTGCGCTATAGTTAACCTCCGTTTTCTTGAGTGCTTTGCTTACAAAATATACCGGTGTTTGTCTTGAATTCCTATCCGTCAAGATGCACCGCACCGACCGCTCCATGAGTTGCGAGATAAGTACATAATTAATTCTTCCCACGGGCGCGACTAGCATGGGGAGCGCCATATGTGTTGTTTAAGTCGTATAAAAGCTTCTTTTGCTTAGTAGTCCAATGAAAGTCTCCCTTTTTGTACACTTCTTGGCGTTTTGAAGAGGGGAGTGACTTATCTGCCGATTTGGACAAGAATCTGTTCAAACCGGCTAATTTTCCATTCGAGATGGACTTCTTTCAACGTGCGTGGTGAAGGAAGTTGGATGATGACCTTCGTTTTTTCGGACACGGTTTAATGCCATCGGGCTCTATCAAATATCCAAGGAACATGCCTTCATGGCGCCAAAGGTGCATTTCTTAGGTTTAACTTCATGTTGATCTCTCGTAGTGTCTTAAATGTTTCCTCGATGTCGCGCACCAATTAGTCCTCGGTATGGCTTTTATGACAAGGTCGTCAATATAAACCTCTAGGTTCGGCCCAATTGCTTTTCAAATGCATTATCTACCAATCGCGGTAGGTGGCGCTGCATTCTTCAAGCCAAAGGGCATATTTGTATAACAATAGATGCCTTGGCTTGTATGGAAAACCGTTTTTCCTCATCTTCTTTAGCCATTTGGAGTTGGTGGTACCCTTTGTATGCGCTAAGAAACATTTAAGTGGGTATCCGCACAAAGATTCTACCTTCTAATCTATCTACGGTAGTGGGTAGTAGTCTTGTGGACATGCTTTGTTGAGATCCGTGAAGTCCACGCACATCCGACAACTACCATCGCTCTTCTTGACCATCACCGGGTTGGAAAGCCGGTCATGGTAATAGACTTCTCGCATGATACCGCATCCACAAGTTTGTGTACTTCCTCCAAAATGGCTTTTGCGTGCTCTGGAGCTGGCGCGCGCTTCTTCGTCGTCTTGGGAGTATCCTTGTCGGATTCTCAACTTGTGTTCTCAGAATCGGCGTGGCACACCGGTCATGTGCTTTGGTTCCCATGCAAAGATATCCAGATTCTTTTGCAAGAGTGCGCGCACGGCCGCCTTGCCTTTATCGACAAATGATCCCCGATCGATACTTCTTGCTCGGGTAATAAGGTTGAATTCGACCCTCATGTTTGATACTTTAGTTGCGGTATGCCGGGATGTGTGCCGTCTCATATGTAATCGTGTTACATTCTCCGGTGGTACAGTGGTATTATATAGAGTAACAATGCCTCCTCCACGGGAACTTGAGCATCCCATGTCTTTGTAAGCGGCACCGCAGCGTATGGTCGATATTCTGGCCTTCAATAATGCCATTTTATGGCGAAGGGATCGATCACCATAAAGTTCATCCAGTACGTCGTGGGTGTTCCTTATTACCAACATTTTCGAGTAGGCGTGTTGCCCCATGGGCCATATCTTTTCTGGTAAAACCGGTCAACGACGTCATGGCCGGGCTTAATCGACTTCGTATCTCGGTCGCATCGCTTGAAACAATGTTCATACATTATATCTACGGATGCTCCTCCATCAACATACATGCGGTGGATATCATGACCCTCCGCATTAATTTCGATGGTAAGAGGTTCTACCCTGCGTTGTCCGCGACCAAGGTGGGAAAGAAATTTTGCTTCCACAGAAAACTTTTGGTGACCTTACGCCTAGTCTTTAGTCGCCATGATTGTATCATGTAAATGGTATCAGCCTTATCTTTGGGTTCTTCTTTCTTGTTCCCAGTCTTTTGCTTATCTTTCCCATCATTGATGTTCTTAACTAAATGGTCCAATCTGCCTTCTTTTACTAGCTTATCAATTAGTTGGTGCAATTGGACACACTCATTGGTGGTGTGGCCCTTCAGTCCATGATAGTCGCAGTATCCGTTCCCCACGCCGCTCTTCCGGGGTGCGCATTGGTGGGGTCTCGGGAAGTTCGCGTCTTGATTCGAATATCTCCTTTGGAGTCTTGGTTAGCGGGTATACTTGTCGGTCTCGTCCGCTCCCCGACCGCGGTAGTTCTTGTTGCGGTTGCTACTCGGTCAATGGATTGTCTCTAAAATCGTTCTTGTGACCTATAGTTTGAGTAGCCTTTCTTGTTGTCTGCCGCAGCTTCTCCTTGGACAAAGGACCTCGTGTGTTTCATAAGTTCATCAAAGGTTTGGGGACCTTGTCGTTCAACCTTTTGATGAGTTCTGGTTATTGAAACCGTTCATGAACCACGAGATCTTTAATATTTGGGGCATGCCTTGACATGTATGCATTCGTCTTTGTAGCGTTCCACATAAGCGCTTGTAGATTCCCATGGCGTTGTTTTACCTGTCAAGTTCGACGGGGTTTTGGCGCACTTCTTCCTTTGAGTAAAGTTCGGTGAAACGCCTTCCGCAACTCTTCAAAACCACCAATGCTTCTGCGTGGGAGCTTCTTGAACCGGTTTCGTGCATTTCCACTAATGTGGAATTGAACATGTGGCACCACACAGGTTGTGGCCAATTTTCAATGGTAGCGGTGACTCGAAAATTTTAGGTGATCATCCTGATCACTGTTCCATCGTAGGTTTTCACATTGGCGGGCATGCGCCTTCTTATCTTCGAAAAATCATTGATGCGCCGAGTGAACGCATCCACCTTTTGGCGGCGCCGGGGAAGAGACATATCTTCGTCCTCACGGTCGCGATATCTTCTCTGGACTTCCGGATCTGTTTCTCTGTCCTCGTTGTCAGGAGTCACTAGAGGACAAGCTTCCCTCTTCGACGCTTGCGTCGACCGTCCTCGTAATCCGAGCTCGAAGAGTTTTCACTTGGGGAGTCTGCGTCGTCCAAGTCTCGTCATGGACCTACGCTACCAAGCCTAGCGTGGGCATTAGTCGCCGTTCATCATCTTCGTGTTCTACCGGATCATGGGTCACCGCTTCATCGTTCACAACTCTCCTCCCGATCCTTGTAAACACCGGGGCCGACGGCCGTCCTCTCGCGCCTCTCCTACGATGGCGCGATGGGATGTCTCATACTGGGTCGAAGTTGAGTCGGGCTTGCGGGGCTCGAATCGACCTCTTTTCGCTTCTCTTGCATGAGGCGCCAAGGTTTTGTAGTTTTGAGACACGAAGTCACTTGGCGCTATTTCAGCGCGACTCCTTCTAGCGAGGGTGTCTGTTTCCACCTCTGGACCCTGTTTGACCAGCGCACCGGCGGGTTTGTGAGGTCCGTTTACGCACCGATTGGTGGGAGTGGTAAAAGGGTCTTGTGTGGATCTTCTGCTACCGGTGGTTGTCGTGGTTGCATGGGTTGTCCCGTCGTGGTCCCACCGCCGTGAAGACCATATCCGGGCACGACCCTTGGTTTTAGTCGCCTTGGTTGTTCGAGGCCCGCTTAGAGGTCGATTCGCTTTCTCGCTTATTCCCTTGTAGGTCACTATGTGATCGTGGCTTAGGTTTCGTGCTTTGTCATTCTAGTTCTTAGTGATTGGTCCCACGGATGGCGCCACTTGTTGATACAAAAGTTTGGCGTTCCTTATTTGGACTCGGTTCTCGTATCAATTAGACCTTGATGCTTGAGACCTTCGCCTTAAGAAAACATAAAACACCGTTAGGCTTATCGTGGGATTGTCTCCACGATTATCCTCCGGCGTGAGTAAATGTCGGTTTTAGGGTTTAGTGGAGAGTTGGGTTTTGTGATCGTACCTTTAATGAGGGCGAGATGCCCTTTATATACACAAAATCCTTGTTGGTTTCGTGTTCCACAACCTTGGCGTATCCCGCCTAAGTCGGTTGGTTGATGCATATCCTATAAATAAGAGATATCCGATATCAAGACCATAAATAACTTCGGGTTTGGGCCTTCGTAAGCCCAAACCGTTACGTTTTAGCCCACTCGTCTTGGGCTCGAGTGTTAGTAAGCGTTCATTGGTGGGTTCATGACCAAATGCGGACTATCGTCATCGCTATTATAAGGATTGTTTTCTTAAAACAAAAGTTTTAAAAGATTATTTAACTTAAGCTTAAAAATTAAAATATATATATATATATATATATATATATATATATATATATATATATATATATATATATATAATAAATATGATAAAATTTAAATATTTAATAATGATTTATTCATCTTAATAATGATTTATTCATATACTCGTATACTCGCCGATATTATAAAATGCTTTCATCTGAATCAATGTCTTGAAAACTTTTAATTGGTATAAAATCACCATTATCAATTATTTTTTCAATATCTTCATCAATTTCAAAAAACTTTAAGTTTTTATTAAACTTTTCTGGACATTTATTAGCACTAGACGAGTACCCGCGTCTAGCGGCAGCGGTTTCTAGCGTCAAATAATTAATGATTTGTGATATTGTGGTAAGTGTTTTGCTTAGCGTTTAAAATAAAACGTGAACCGATGAAAATTGCAAACGGTTGTACTATACGATAACTAAAGTCTAGACAAAATTCTTAACATCTATTAAACAACATATAAAAGCTGTTAGGAATTAGAAATTCCGGTACTAAAGAGTCGGTCACCTCAAGTATATGTAATCGTTAGAAAGCTCGTAGTCGTAGTTATTTTAAGCTAAGTAGTATTTAGTTAAGTAACACCGTGGAGGACGGACGGGTCTTTACCCACCGTATGCACGATCCACACCCGTTGTGGCGTTTATTGTAAGACTATAAATACTCTCTACCTTCCAAGGTAGAGTTGGAGCTCATAATAAGATTTTCTTTCTCTCACCAAAGTTCCCAAACCTCTAACTTTCTCTATAATACCTCTTGTACGCCTACTTTGTGTCATGGTTTGATGTGTATGTGAAATCCAATATCTTACAATTGGTATCAAGAGCCATGGTTAGATCATCTCTCACATATCTTTGGATTTCTAGTGGTTTTAGGTGGTTTTGAGTTTGAAAAGTTTAGTGGTTTTGCATCATTTGGGTGATTTCTAGTGTTAAAGTTTGGATTTTAATAGTACTTTTGTATTTAGAATCATCACAAGTGTTTAGGTTTCGATTTTGAAGGCTTGAATCATTGTGGTTGAGTTGTTTTGGATTGAAAGGTGGTGTTTTGTGATTTTCTAGTTAGCGACTTGGCTCTCGGTGTGATATTCATCATAGCGACTTGCTTAAATAAAAAGTTAGCGAGTTGGAGTGGTATTTGGTAGAGATTTGGTCCTAGCGACTTGTCTATTGAGACAAGTCGACAAAAGTACACGTAGTGGATTCTCCACTACACGTGGCGACTTGGTGTAAGTTAGCGACTTGTACTTTATATTGTTAGCGAGTTGGTACCGAGTTGGTACCTAGCGAGTTGCTATTTAGCGACTTGACAAATTAGAGACTTGGTGCTTAGCTTTCTTGTCAAAAGTTTTGCTAGCGACTTGGATTGTGCGAGTTGTTATATAGCGACTTGGCATAGCGACTTGGTTTAAGGTTTCCTAGCGACTTGGGTGATATCCTTTGAATACGGTTTTCTCTTGATTTAGTAAAATCCCGTGAAAGAATCTATTTCCGGTTTAATCATAAAGTTATAAAATCCCGTTTAATCATCATCATGTCTACCAACGTTCCTACAATCATCTCCATTGTTCGAGGATGTTCAAGCACCGGTTCGGATACTCGTCCACCCATGTTTGATGAATCGACTACGACTCTTGGGCTCAACGAATCAGTTGTCTTGTCTTGGAAAGGAAAATGGAGTCAACATTCTCAAATCCGTTGATGAAGGACCATATCGGGTTGAGACTACTAGAGACTTAATTTATACAAATTAAGATGGAACAATGATCTATGGAATTGATGCACCAAAGACATATGATGAGCTCGATGATAAGGAGAAAAAGATATTCGATCTTGATATCGGGGCCTCTAACATCGTACTTCAAGGTCTTCCAAAAGATATCTACAAGTCGATCAATCACAACATCAAGCAAAGGCAATGTGGGATAGTGTCAAGATGCTTCTCTCGTGTTCGAATTAACTATGGAAGACAGAGAATCACAACTCTATGATGAATTTGAACACTTCAAGATGAAACCGGATGAGAGTGTCTATGAGTACTATGTGAGATTCCACAAGCTTGTTAATGATATGAGGAACATCGAATGACTATGCTAACATTCATTTGAACTCAAAATTTGTGAACAACATGAATCCCGAATGGCACAAGTTTGTCACTTACGTGAAGCTCACTAAAGGATTGAAGAATACAAACTATGAGCAATTGTATGCCTTTCTTCTCGTAATGAGAGACATGCTATGTTTGAAAAAGGATTCGGAGCAGTTCAAAACCAATCGGGGAGAAACAAGTTTATCAAATGATTCAACCGCATTTTCACCAATGATGGAACCACTACTAAAACATCTCATGTCATTCAAGATCCATGCTTCAAACGACTGATGCAAATCTTGTCATGGAACACTTTATCAATAAAATCGGCTTATATGGTTAAACAAAACTTAACATTCTCACCACACACCAACAAACTTCACACTAACAATGAAATCGGATCGCATCCAATCTACACAACCATGCTTTGGTCGAGATGGAAAGGTTACAGTACAACCACTCAAGAAAGACAAAATGAACAAAGAAGAGGTGGAGTAGGAGGAGGGTATGTGGAAAATCGAGAATAGAGGAAGGAATGGAAATCAAGGACAAGTAAAGTCGACCAAGTGTTACAACTGTGAGGTGAGGACACATTGCAAGGAACCGCACATCGCCAAAACGCCTCGAATGCGTAGTACTTGAGGATAAGATGTTGCTTGTGCAAGCTCGGGATAATGGTGCGACTTTGGATGAAGAGGAGTTGTTGTTCTTAGGCGAGGAAATGCTAAGACATATGATGCGAGATGTGGATGAGCAACCAATTCGGAGATAGGCCATAATCATCATAATGCCTTTCAAGTAGCTAATTGTGATGCATCGACTGATGTTGATGAAGAACCCATTGCACAAACCATATTCATGGCTAGCATTTCTCCAATGGTCTCTCTAAAGTCTCTTCATCACCACAAGTGGTCCATCCAAAGACAAACTCATTTACGAGGTATTAAAATTATACTATGAAGTTGATGAGCAAAAGATACATAACGGCACAATCAATCAGTATTTATTGAGTCGATATTGAAAATATGGGTAATATCAATGTTGTCCCATATGATCAATATGTGAAACAAAGTGAAAGTGAGATTGTACCAAGTGATGCATCTTCGCAATCAATAATGATTATGTTTTGATGAATTCACCGCATGCCCTCGATGATTCATCATCTCGAATCGAATGCCTATAAAGAACGTGTTGTTATTTATGAACAACGTGCAAAATTTGAGTTGACCACCCGTGAGCGTGAAATGGATGACCAAATGCGTATAACTATTAGAAAAAGTAGGTTTAGAGAAGAAGTATTAAAACAAGAGTTAAACTCCTTACAATAAAAGCTTTCTAAAGCGCTAAGCAAAAGCGAACTTCAAGAAAATGTTAAAATGCTTAAGCAAGAATTGATGCTAAGGAATCAAAACTTTTGAATGATTTTCTAATCTAAAACCTTGAAAAACAAGCTTGAAAATAAGTTGTACATACAAGGAAATACCATTCAGACTGCTCACTTAATCACTAAGCATAGAGTCTTAAGCGATAAGCATAACATTCCCCTTGTTGAGGAACCAAATCCAGAGGTCATTAAAAAGGCTAGAAATGCTCATAAGGTTCTTTATGATGGCAATCAAATTCTTAAACCTAGATAAAAACCTAGTTGCGTTAAGTGCACAGAGGAAGATAAGAAATAAGATGAAGTCACTAGGGAGAAGATGAACAAGAAACTAGATGATCCTAAATGTAAAGAGAAGAAAGTAATTATCACACCCCATGACTACAAAAAGGAGAATTGGATCTCCTTGAACATGTTTAAGCCTCAAACATTGTTGACTCCCGAACAAGTGTTCTGGAAAATGGACTTAGATAAGGTAAAGCGGAAAATATTGTTGAAACAAACTCTCCCTTAGGAAAATGCCTAAAGCATTGTGTGTCCTCCCAATACACCAATGCATCTAGTTCCTAGAACTATTGCCACTAAAAGCAAGACCTTAATCGGTCAATATGTTATTTTTCAACTATTTGTTGATTTTGAGAAAACTTGTAAGAAAAGGATCACACCCAGCGGTATAGCGAAGGGAAAGGGTTTTGAGCAAACAAAAGAATGTTATTTAATCAAGTCATGCCTTTCTTTAAACAACTAAAAGATCATTTTGAAAGTCTTAAAAGGGAATGAATTTAGACATTAAAGAAATGGAAAAGGAATTTGATGCAATGATAGTTGAGGTTAGTGACTATGAGCGTGCACTAAAATATAATGAGATTGAGAGGAAGAACTTGCATACATTGAATGAGACTCTTATTTACGAATGTGTTGCTCAAGATGTGTTTTCATCGCTACAAATTGTTCCATTAACGCTTCTCAATTTCATGAATTATCTGTTGTCTCGAAAGTCTCCCATGATCGTATCATTGAGCTTGAAAAGACTAATTCTAAACTAAATGAGAAAATTGAACTTTATGATCACGACAATTTGGTTAAACATTTTTCTAAACTAGAGGTTGAGCATTTTAATTTACAACTAAAATATCAACATCTTAAAGAAAATGTCAAAACTTCAAATATCAAGACATCCTCAGATGCTCTAGAGTTTGATGCAGTTTTTCAAATTAACAAACGTGATGAACAAATTCAAACTCATTGTAACACGATCAGAAAGTTGAAAGCCCAAATCTCTCAATTAAAGGGTCAAAAGAACGATGTGACAGGCTCCCAAATCCTCCTCCTTTAGATTCTCAGAATTCTCAAACGTTTCATCTTCAAAACTTAGTAAATGCATTACAAAAGGAAAACGAAAGTTTTCTAGAAGAAAATGAAAAGGTTAAACGTCATTTCAATGAGTTATTTGAATCAATAAAGGTCACTCGTAACAAAAACAACGAACAAATAGCTTCATTGCAAAAGGAAATTGAGAATCAAGAGCTGGTAAAGGGAAAATGCCATTGACCAATGGGAAGAATGGTGTATCAAAGGTTCACTCTTGTAATAAATATGCTTTATGCGTGAAATATGTCCCCTCATCTCGTGAATAACAAACTTGCTATTCAAACATATTTCTCATCTCTTAAGGATTGTCTAGAATGTCTCGTGAGAATGTTGAAGAGGATAAGTTAGAGAAACCACTTGACAATGCAATTGGGCATGCATGCTTATATGCCAAACGATCTCAAGAAATTCTAGAATGCTTAATCACAATATGCCCTAAGTCCTAAGTTAATCCTTTGATTTACGTGTTCTATGCCTAGTGCCAAGTATGATATTCATTCGATGCCCGATGTTTTGAATGTGAACCTTAGTATGCCTTCAAGTAGTTCGATTCGGATCTGGTAATGCTAAGAAAACGAACACTAGTGTGCCTTCTAGAAGTACAAATTCCAAGATTTCTAGTGTTAAGAAAGTGAACCTTAGTATGCCCGCATGTAGTTCGGATCCCAAACATCTAAGCAGGGAGAAGCAAAGAGTAGCAAAACCAACTAATGTTCCCATTCCTCTCAGAGTAATCGGTGACATTAAAGCGAGCGGTCAAAGTCTCAAGACTATACAAGGAATGACGGGACCTCGCAAGCTAAGTATGTGCATTGGAAGAGTAGAAGACCAACCTAGGAACTTTAAGCTTGAGTCGAATAAAGCGAATCGTGTTAATTCTAGTATTAGCCATAGGCGTCTTGTAATTAATTCAATTCGATACAATTTGAAAACCTTGTAATGATGTCTCGCTTGAATTACGCCTCTAATCATGAATGTGGTGTGAATGTTTTGTCTAATCTTTGTCATACCCCGCTTAATCGCTAATGCAAAAATCATGTTAAAAAGGCTAAAAGGCGAGGCGAAAGAAAGTTAGAAAATAGTGGAAGCCCACAGAAGAACATTTAGTAAGATAGGTTATCAATGGATACATTGGCCATAAGGTTAATCGAGACAATGCCCACTAGAAAGTGGATGCCATCTTGGTAGAACTATTCCTTAAGAAGTGAACATACTTTAAATAGGAAAATACGGACACTAATCGCATCTATTCATAATAACTCCATTGATTCAATTTACGAGATGAATGTTTCTATTTACGATGTGGGTGTTCCAACCATTGTTACTAACCAAATGGAACCCATTCTTGCATGGGGATCCCAATTATCCGATTATCCATTCTTATCGTGTTCAACTGCGGATCGTTCAAATCGCTTACGTGGTACACGGACTCAGTTGTTCCAAGTATATATTGGCGACCGGTCATGACTCATGAACCGTGAGCAAATTCATCGGAGACGATTAGATTCGGAATGATCATTTTGGTGCAATTATGGGTTATGGAGATTATGTTGTTGGTAAAAGTGTTATCTCCGAGTATATTATGTAGAAGGTCTTGGTCATAACTCGTTCTCTGTTGGTCAATTACGTGATTACGATCTAGAAGTAGCCTTGAAAAACATACTTGTTTCGTTAGAGAACTTGATGGTAAAGATCTTTTAAGAGGTTCACGTGGTTCAAATCTATACACCATCTCTATCGAAGATATGATGAAGTCTTCTCCAATTTGCTTGTTGTCAAAGGCTTCTAAAACAAAGTCATGGTTATGGCATCGTCGTCTCAATCACTTGAACTTCGCACCATCAATGATCTCTCCGAAAGGACATAGTTGTAGGTTTACCTAGACTTAAGTATGAAAAGGATCATCTTTTTTAGCATGCCAATTGGGAAAAAGCAAGAAGTATGCCCATAAACCCAAACCTACTAACTCGTCACGAAGTTCTTCATACAATTCACATGGACTTATGTGGACCCATGAGAGTCGAGAATATCTTTGGGAAGAAATATGTGTTAGTTGTGGTTGATGATTTCTCTAGATTCACCGGGTAAAGTTCTTAAAGACAAAGGATGAAACTCCATATATCATCATCAAACTCATCAAGCAGTGCGCAGTTCGTCTTAACAAAACGGTCGAGAATCATCCGAGCAGACAATGGGCGAGTTTGTTAACAAACAACTTAGTGAGTTTTATGAAAGTATTGGAATCGGTCAAAGAAGTGTTCTCGAACTCCTCAGCGAGCGGTGTAGTTGAAAGACAAATCGAACTCTTGTGGAAGCCGCAAGGACAATCTTGATTTACTCAAAGTTCCAATGTTTCTCGGGGTGAAGCCATCGCCATCGCATGCTACACCCAAAATCGATCCACGATTTACCTTGCTCATGGAAAAACTCCATATGAACTTGTCCACAACAGAAAACCTAATCTTTCATTCCTTCGTGTGTTCGGTGCATTGTATTATCCAACTAATGAGGGCCAAGATTTAGGCAAACTTAAAGCTAAAGCGCACATTGGAGTATTTGTAGGTTATGCACCAAGCGTAAAAGGATACCGAATCTACAACAAGAGAACCCGAAATATCATGGAAACAATTCACGTCACGTTTGATGGTGACCGGTCAAATGGCTCTGGACAATCCATTCGGACCCGCTCTTCAAAAGCAGTCCCATTGGTTCATCCTTGTACCAAACTCTTCTCAAGCAACTCCATACGTACCTCCATCCAAGATGATTTAAAGAAATTGTTTGATCCTATGTTTGATGAACTCTATGAGCCATGTGTTATTGAACTGTCAATTCCCACAACAGTAGGTCGCTCATATCCACGAGAATGAAGTCAATCCTACAATCTCAATATCATTAAGTCAAGAAGCGCTGCTGCGATCTCTCGATCTCATCAACAAATCACCAATCTTGAATGTACATCATGGAACTGCTTCGCATCAATGATGAAGTTAATCCCTTTACTACTCCCGAAGATGCTCCATTTGAAAACATATTTGCTCTGAATCATCATCGTAACCATCTTCTTTAGGAGACATTGACTCTGCTACCTCGGTCCCTCAACAACCGCCACATGAACACCTTAGAAAATGGACTCACGATCATCCATTAGACAACATCATTGGAAATCCTCTCGTCCGGTATCCACACGAAACAACTTGCAACCGACGCCTTATGGTGCTTCTTCAACTCCGTACTCTCTAAGATCGAACCAAAGATGTTAAAAGCGCCATGAATGAAGGCAATGGTTCAATGCCATGCAAGATGAAATTCATGAGTTTGATCGACTTGATGTATGGGAGTTAGTACCGCCCCAGTTGTGCTATGATTATTGCTCTAAAATGGATCTTCAAAGTGAAACTTGATGAGCATGGTGATGTGTTGAAGAACAAGGCTCGATTAGTTGCTAAAGGATACCGTCAAGAGGAGGGTATTGACTTTGAAGAATCTTTTGCTCGGATGCTCGAATCGAGGCAATCGTAATCTTTAGGCCAATCTTGCTAGTAAGAACATGGTAGTCTATCGGATGGATGTAAAGACGGCATTTTTGAGCGAAGATCTTAAAGAAGTCGTCTCGTCGACCAACCGGAAGGATTTGTGAATCAAGAGCATCCTACTCACGTTTATCATTTGAAGAAGGCTCTTTACGGTTTAAAGCAAGCTCCAGGGCATGGTATGATACGCTATCAAAGTTTCTTCTATCTACCGGATTTAGCAAAGGAGCAGTTGATCCAACATTGTTCACCGTGAAGTCGAGCAAACATTTAATTCATGTTCAAATTTATGTTGATGATATCATTTTGCCTCGACCGACCCCAAAAGTGTGACCGTTTTCAAATGAAATGGGTTCAAATGTCAATGATGGGACAAATGTCATTTTCTTGGGATTACAAATTTCACAAAGTCCGGAGGCATTTTCATAAATCAATCTAAATATGCAAATGAGATTTTAAAGAAATTTGGATTTGATTCAAGTGACCGCTGACACTCCCATGATTGAGCGTACCAAACTAGATGAGGACCACTCGGGGATCATGGTAGACCAAACGAAATATCGTAGTATGATTGGATCCCGATGTACCTCACGCCTAGTAGACCGCACATCTTGTTCATTGTTTGCATGTGTGCTAGATACCGTGCTAAGCCTACTAAAAGCACCTTGAAGCGGTTAAGCGGGTCTTCGGTATCTCAAGGAACCATCAATATGGGACTTTGGTGCCAAGGACACCGGTATGTCACTAACGACCTATCGAATCTTGATCATGCGGGATGTCAAGATACTCGTCAAGCACGTGCGGAGGTGCTCGGTTTTGGGTGATAAGCTTGTGAGTTGGTCTTCAAAGAAGCAAATGAGTACTTCTATTTCCTCTACAGAGGTGAATACATAGCCATGTCATCTTGTTTTGCTCAAATCCTATGGATGAGATCCCAATTATCTGACTATGGCTTTGAATTTAACAAAATTCCTCTGTATTGTGATAATAAAAGTGATATTGCTCTCTCATGCAACAACGTACAACACTCAAGAGCAAAGCACATCGACATTCGACATCATTTCATCGGGAACAAGTGGAAAGCGGTGTGGTGGAACTTTACTTTGTGAGGATGAATACCGGTTAGCGACATCTTCACCAAAGCTCTTCCTAGAGAACGTTTGAGTTTATTCTTCCACTACTTGGCCTTAAAAGCCTTCAACCGAAACACTCAAACGTAAGAGGAGTAAAATGTTTCCTTCATCTATCTCTTGTATATATCTATTTGAAAATCAAAATACAAAATTATAAAACCTTAAAAAAATAAAAAAAAAAATAAAGAAAAAAATCAAATAGAAAAATATAAAACTTTCAAAATCCATAAAATTAGAAAATCTTGAAAATTTTCAAAAATATTGTTATTTTATCATGTTTTTCCTTGTTCGATATCATCTACGGATTTTGTGTTGTCATTCAAAGAATGACACGGGTCTTTAGATCTTTGCTCGAATGTAAAAAAAAAAAAAAAAAAAAAAAAAAAAAGGAGAAAGAGAAACAATGGTTTATTGTCATTTCGAGCAAGAACCGCTTTTTAAAGAAAGAACGAGCCATACTTTATCATGTTTTCAAAAAATCCATGCTCGATTCTATTAATATTAATCATTGAAAACTAACTGCTTTTGATAAATAACTCGGACTCTATTTTTGATAATCATCTGGACTTATTTGTCAAAATATCTATCTCTCAATCAACAACCTATGTCATTGATTGAGGGGAGAATGATTTCAATTAAATCAAAAGTTATTTGCCATACAATTATTTTCAAAAGATAACCATGCATGTTTATTCAATGGAGTTTAAAGTCTTACAATCCGATCCTTATCGGTTAAAACACTTTCATAATCAAGTCACAATTCTCCTTAAAGCTTTCAAAATCAATGTAAATCTACAAGAGATCACAAATCTCAAAGGATTTGATAATTGTGATCGGGGGAGAATTTGTGATTTAAATTGGATTTAACCTGATAATTCGGTAAATGGTTTTTAAGGATGTACAATCTCTCCTTCCCACATGTGCCAAACGATTTCAAACATTTGATGCACATGTTGAGGGGGAGCACTTGTTCTAAAAATATCAAAAATAATTCAGGTACAAAATGCTTTGATAATATATCACAAGTATCTGGATTGATTTTCAAATGGTTTTCAATTGGTTCAAATGGCAGATGAACAATACCAAATAGACCGACCTAATTTACTTTATGTACGGTGATATAAGGATGATAAGGTTAGGTATTTGTTCCCATGATCCGCCGAATCGGAGGGATCTACCGAGGACAATCCACTAGTTAGTGTAGAAGTCCTTAGGTATGATGATAAAAGGAGAAAATGAGATATGGGAAGAGTGCGGATGAGGCAGCTAGTAATGGAACAAACCCAACAAGGTTCTAGCTATGAAGTCTCGGTAAGCAATCAAGGGGTGAAGAATGAAAAGAATTGAATGAGAAAAGGGTGAAAAGAAATAGCCTCCATTTATTCAACCATAGGCGTAAATCGGTACAATTCATATGCTCACGATGGTAACATTGGTATTGAAGACAAGGCGTCATGGACCCAAAGACACTCTGACTACAACTTCCCAAACCACTCAAGTTCCTCTTATAAGGGCTTGTTTCATTCTCACGGGAACCTACATAATCTATCGACTTTCTCTTAGAGATTGTTGATATTGAAGAAGGAGACCCTCCCTAGTCTCCCAAGACAGAACCAAATATGCACAAATTGAGTCTAGAGCCACGAGATCATCAATAAATCTCATTAAGACACTTTCAATGAAGACTCTGCTTCACACAATGTGGAAAGAGATTATATCTTGAGTCCTCGCATTATCCTTGTGATATTGCGAACATCCGAGTGATATGCAAACATATTCACAATGAAGATGGAAAGCCTTCGAGCCAACATCAAACAAGCTCACGGTGGGTGGCATGTGAGATCTATTCAATAGATCAACCATGTGACAACCGAACAGAACAATGGAGCAATTCAATCTTTTGAATCAATCTCGTTCAGTTATGGATTGACGGATACCTTTGAAAAACCGGTCATTGTGCTTAAAAACTCTTTTCTTTAGCACATCGACCGTGTCTGAATATTTCAAATCAAAAGGTGTTTACGATTGATAATTGATTTTCATTAAAACCTTCGTTGTATTGCAAAAACAATTTCTATTGTGCGATACGATTGTTTTTCAAATATCTTTTCATCAATCGGTGAATCTCTATTCACCGGTTCACTCACTCCGTGTTGTCTTCTTTGAGACGTTCGGTTTGAGAACGACTAGGCATTGCGAAACCACATCAAGGAAATTCTTCGAATTATACCGATCACGGCGAGATTTGTACCGATCAGCGGGGCAACCGGGTCGTGGTACCTCAATTCAATGAAAGTGATCAAAGACACTTTCGTGCGCTTTATTGCTAATCATTGTATGCGGTACTCCGACGCTTGCGGTGATCGTAATGAAGCGGTCAATCCATAGCCGCATGCTCACACAATACATTCATTTCTCAAGAAATCATGATAAGTGCATCAATGACTCGATATTTTCACCCCATGCTTCGCTACGCCGCCAATATCATGAATCAACGAAAGCTTCCGCTACTCGATGAGAAGATATCATGATCCGAATGTGAGCATGTCGGTCCGAAGGTCACAACATCACATAATACCAACACCGAATGGATGTCTCGAGATTTTTGTTGGTGATGATCTCAAAAGTCGGCTCAAAATTATTATCACGTGGATCGACAAAAAGACCTCCACTTGGATTAACCAATCATGCAATGGAGGAATCAATGACTACGAGCTTGGGAGCAAAGTACTACATCAAGAATGCAAGAACAATTGTTAATGTAATATCTGTTTGTATTCAATATAATTTTAGTATATGTTTGAGGTGACCTCCTTGTGGGAGATTGTTAGGAATTAGAAATTCCGGTACTAAAGAGCTGGGTCACCTCAAGTATATGTAATCGTTAGAAAGCTCGTGAGTCGTAGTTATTTTAAGCTAAGGAGTATTTAGTTAAGTAACACCGTGGAGGACGGACGGTCTTTACCCACCGTATGCCCGATCCACGCCCATTGTGTGGCGTTTTATTGTAAGACTATAAATACTCTCTACCTTCCAAGGTAGAGTTGGAGCTCATAATAAGATTTTTCTTTCTCTCACTAAAGTTCCCAAACCTCTAACTTTCTCTCTCTGAAACCTCTTGTACGCCTACTTTGTGTCATGGTTTGATGTGTATGTGAAATCCAATATCTTACAAAAACATTTAATGAAAATGAAAGTAAACATTACATCAGTTATGAGATAAAACTAACAACACAAGTTACTTGTCGCATAAAAACTAACAAGGATGGGATTAATGGTGTCGTTGTTAAGAAGAACGCAAGTACCAAAATTATCATGAATGTGATTAGCCCAAAATTTAAAAAATTGACTAATTTTGGCTATTTTGTAAAAGATTTGGGCACATTTAGCCCCATCTTTTTTTTAAATGGGCGTATTTAGCCTATTGAAAAGTTAAATGTGCACTAACCGGCACATATTTTCTCTTAATTGTAAAACATTATAATCGTTTTGAAGAAAAACTTATACATACAATATATTTATATAGGACGGATCGTTTTGTGTTAAAAGAAGGTTTATGAGTTCTAAACGAAAAATAATAAAAGTTTGAAGATTTGGGGATTAAACATAATGTTTTGAAACCCGATTCGACCGGGTGGTTCAACCGGTTGAACCGTTCCGTCAAAAGGGTCGATGAAACCGAGTCAACCCGACGGGTTGGGTCAAACAGGTCAAATTAAACAGGTCAACCCACCGGGTTTGAAGCTTCCGGGTCAAACCGGTTTCGGTATGTATTAATAGTTTCAAATTTTTACTTTTTACTTTTGGTTTTCCTTTATATAGTATAGCGGTACCGCGCGTTGCGGCGGTGGGTACCTGTGACGATTAACCGGAGAAATAGATCTCGATGAGACTGATTCACCGGTTGTATCGGTTTCAACGGGTCCTCTCTAGTTTGTTTTCGGATGGTCATTATTGGTTAGCCGGCGGTGGCGCACTTGGTTTCGGTTGAACCGTTGGTCCGTCCGATTTTCAATCTCAGTATGTACCATCAACTTGTTAACTTGTATGAAGCTTTGTGTGTTTTATTAATTTGTATAATGTATAACAACATGTACTTTTCATTTTAGGGTGTTTTAAAAATAACATTAATTAGTGTGTTTAATTATTTTATATTTAGAATTATGTGTAGCTTGTTTAAATTGTACATTGTGAAAATTTTATTGTACTTTTAGTAAGATGTGTTTTAATTGGTTGTTTTAATTTGGTAGACATTCTTTAATTGGTTGTACAATGTGAATAAATTAATGTACTTTTAAGTAATGAGGTGTTTTAATAAAAGTATTAATTACACAATACAATTCCCTCACCTTGACTTTCAACTTTTCACTTTTCAAAATTTGACCGTTTTTATTATATGTAGTATAGATAATGTCCTTCTTTGTGGCGGTAAAACATTTACAAGTCTTAGGACATGTTTTTCTTTAAAATTGGGTTTGAAAATATTTTTATATCATTTATTTTTAAAATATCTTGTCTTCCTCTTTCTAAAATACCACTTTTATAATGAGTCTTTTTCTTATATTTCTTCTTTATTTTCCATAATAATATGAGCTATCGCACCCAATCATAGTTGGCATTTTAGAATTCCACAACATAGTGATGTTCTTTTCTTTAACCCTTTACTCATTTTAGCTAAAATGGCATCCCCACACCATTCACTTAGCTTATCTCTTAAATGTGTAGTTCTTTTTCCTGAGTGTCTGTGTCTTAGGGTTATAATCTCTCTCTCTCTCTCTCTCTCTCTCTCTCTCTCTCTCTCTCTCTCTCTCATGTATAACGAGTCATTGTTCATTGATACCGGAAGTTGTTAAACTTTAAACTACTCAAAAAACCCCGTATTGACCCCATCTACGGTTCTAAAAAAATACGTATAACACACGTCATGGCCACGACGGCACCACTTATAACACAAGCATCGGTGTTTTTTGCACCATAAGATTATGGCACCACCGAACCATGAGCTTTTACGTGTATTTGGTTTCATCGAAACATAAAATAAAGCTTTTTGAAGCCTTAAACTACATGCTTGAAGAAAAAAAGAAAAAAAGAAAAAAAAAAAGTTTACAAGAAAAGCGACAACATAAAGCCCTCTCTTTTAAACTCCTTTACCTTTATTTTCCTTCTCAAATTGGCACATTTATGAACTTTTCAAAGCGTAAGAAATCCCATTTACAATCTGTTTGTCATGTTCGAATCAACAAAATAAAACAAAATGGCAAATTAAACCCAAACAAATAAATAATGAACCTCAATTTCATCACTTTATTTTGCTTACCCACAAAATCCCCACCATCCATCTAGTTTAATCTAATGGTGTGATTAACCCAAGATTTACGTAGTAAAAGCCGAAACCTAAGTCAACGTTTTTCTTGTCTTTTATCTTTCTTTTTTATTCACATATTTTTTGTCTCTTTTTTTTTTTTTTTTAAATTCAATTTTTTAAATTCGCTTTTTATTAATTCACGCTTTTTTCATTCGCTTTTTTAACGTTGCCTATTTTCATACGTTTCGTCCGCTTTCACACGTTTTGTCCGCTTTCATACGTTTCGTCCGCTTTCACCGCTTTCGTTTCGTCAATTTTCATACGCTCATCCATTTTCAAACGTGTTTTACGCTTTCATACGTTTTCGCTTTTCACGATTCGCCCATTTTCTTACGCCGTCCGCTTTCTTACGCTTTCATCGTTTCGACTATCACAAGTAGGGTGAGCGTCGGTCATAAACCTACCCGAACCGAACCGAACCGACAAAACCGAGGACCAAAACCGTAAAACACGAACAAAACCGAACCGAATGTTGTCGGTTCGGTTCGGTTCGATCGGTTCGGTTTTGTCGGTCTAGGTGTATTTTGGCATGTTTTTGTCGGGTTTGGGCGAACCGGACCGAACCGACCAAACCGAAGCATGTAGACTTGAAGCGAAACCGAACCGACGGGCCAGTTTGTGCGGTTCGATTTTGGTCGGTTCGGTTTTGAACCTTGATTTCACTTAATCACAAGTGATATTCGAATATCAAAAATATTCGAATATCACTTTGTGATATTATGAATATTACTTGTGATTTTCCGGATATCACTTTGTGATTCTCAATATCACTTGTGATTTACATGTTACAAAACATTAGTTGAAAATCACTGTAATATTCGTAAAATCACGAATATCACTTGTTGATCATCCGATATCACATAATATCACTTGTGATATTCGTAATATTATTTGTGATACTCGAATATCACTTGCGATATCACGTAACGTCACTTGTGATATTCGTAGACATATGAAACGCCAAAACATTTAAAACCGACTAAAACGTATAAAAACGGATGAATATGTATGAACTCTAAACCAAAATTTGACCATTTTCTCTTTATACGTGGTAACTATAAACTTACATATGTTTATAAGTTTCAAAATAAGCAAATTAAGCTTGTGAAACATAAACCGAAATCACATAAGCTCATAAGCAAATAAAATAAGATTAAACAATTACCCCAAACTATGTAGTTGCTATTCAAATTATATATTTGTGATATTCGAATATCACTTGTGATTTTCTGATATCACTTTGTGATATTCTCGAATATCACTTTGTGATATTATGAATATCACTTGTGATTTTCCTGATATCACTTGCGATATTCTCAATATCAATCGTGATTTTGATGTTACAAAACATTAGTTGAAAATCACTTGGGATATTTAGAATATCACAAGTTATATTCGAATATCGAGAATATCACCGCGATCATCCAATATCACAAAATATCACATAATATCGCGTAATATCACTTGTGATATTCATAAACGATGAAAACATTTAAAAGCGGACCAAACGAACGAAAACGTAAGAAAATGGACGAATATGTATGAAAATGGATGAAAACGATGAAAGCGTAAAAACGAGTATGAAAATGATTTAAACGTATGAAAACGGACGAAAACGTATGAATAATGAACAAAAACGTAAGAAACGGACGAAAACGTAAGAAAATGGACGAATATGTATGAAAATGGACGAAAACGATGAAAGCGTAAAACAAGTTTGAAAACGGGCGAAACGTGAAAGCGGGCGAAAACGTGTGAAAATGATTTAAAACGATGAAAATGATTTAAAACGCATGAAAATGATTTAAAACGTATGAAAGCAAAAAAAGCGCGAATTAAAAAATCAAGAAAAAAACTAAAAAAAAAAAAAAAACGTGAATTTAAAAAAAAAACGTGAATTAAAAGAAAAAGACAAGAAAAAAAACATGAACTTAGGTTTATCTATTAAATCTTAGATTAATCCCCACTATTTGATTAATCTAGATGGATGGTGAGGATTTGTCCCTTGGTAAGCACCAAAATAAAAGTAAGCAAATGAAAATTCCTCTACCATTTCTCTCTTTTTTTTTTTCTTTTTTTTTTTCCTTTTAATAAAATTAAAAAAAAAAAAAATTAAAAACTAATTTCAACTACACATTAATTCAAAGTCTTCACATAACCATGAGCTTTTACGTGTATTTGGTTTCATCGAAACATAAAATAAAGCTTTTTAAAGCCTTAAACTATATGCTTGAAAAAAAAAAAAAAAAAGTTACAAGAAAAGCAATAACATAAAGCCCTCTCTTTTCAACTCCTTTACCTTTATTTTCCTTCTCAAATTGGCATATTTATGAACTTTTCAAAGCGTAAGAAATCCCATTTAGAATTTGTTTGTCATGTTAGAATCAATAAAATAAAACAAAATGGCAAATTAAACCCAAACAAATAATCAATGAGACAATTTTCAAATGCTTACTCTTATTTCGATGCTTACTAAAAGACAAATTTCCACCATCCATCTAGTTTAATCTAATTGTGAAGATAAACCTAAGATTTAATATGGAAACCTAAGTCCATGTTTTTTTTTTTTCTCCTTTTTCTTTGTCTTTTTGTCTTTCTTATTTATTAACATTTTTTTTCTTTTTTCTTTTTTCTTTTTTTTTTTGAAATTCATGTTTTTATTAAAAATAATTTTTTTTTAATTCGCGTTTATTTTATTCAAGTTTTTTACGCTTTCATACGCTTTCATCCGTATTCATACGCTGCTCGTTATTATACGTTTTCGTCCGTATTCATATGCTTTCGCCATTTTTACGTTGTTCGATTTCGACGCTTCCGTCTGCTTTCATCCGCTTTCGTGCTTACATCCGCTTCGACGCCGTCCGCTTTCGACGCTTTCATAAGTTTATATACGCCGCCTTTTTAGACGCTTTTCTGCCGTCCGCTTTACGCCGTCCATTTTAGACATTTTCGCCTGCTTTCGACGCCGTCCGCTTTTATCGCCGCCGTGCTTTCACGCTTTCATCTGCTTTCTTAAGTTTTCGCCGTTCGCTTGTTTTCATCGCCGCCTCGCTTTCTTACGCCGCTTGTTTTCACACGCTTTTGTCCACTTTCTTATGTTTTCACACGCCGTCCATTTTCTTTCGTTTCGTCCAATTTACATAAGTTTTCGGGACGTGTTTTATGCTTTCACACGTTTCGTCGCTTTCTTACATTTCGCCCTTCTTTCACGCCGCCATTTCATACGCTTTTGTCGCTTTTAGCTTTTCATGTATTTTAAATACTTTTTACGCCGTCAGATTTTACGCTTTCATGTATTTTCGTCCGCTTTTATCGTTGTCATCCGTTTTTACGCTTTCATCCATTTTTAGACATTTTAAATACATTTTCATCCGCTTTCATCCGCTTTTATACGCCGTCCGCTTTCATACATTTTCATCCGCTTTTATCGCTTTTATACGCTTTATACGCTTTGTCCGCTTCACGCGTTTTGTCCGCTTTCACGCTTATACGCTTTTTATTCGATTTAACACGCTTTGTCCGCTTTTAGACGCTTTCATTTTGATATTTGTAAGTGACACTTATTTATCTCTTGTGATATAATATCGTAAGGAAGATGAAAAATATTACATTCTTCATCATGTATGTGTTATCGGTTGTGATACTCAACTAAGAATATGATGGTTATGTTTTGAAAATATTTAGAAGACTTTTGTGTTTTATGATATTATGAAATATTAGAAAAGTTGTTCAACCGAAAACAAGAGATATTATGATACTTTTGTTAGACTTGTGGTGGATTTTTCTATTTAATGGATACATTGTGCATGTTTCGATGGGTTTATAGCGATTTGAAAATATCTATAGTTGAATCAAGAAACCAAGTAAGTTATGGTTGAAGATAACACATCTTTATAAACAAACCGAGGAAACTCAAACACTTGTGATATCATAGGTGATATCACCTCACTATGATATCCCGTGATATCATGTGTAACACCGCTGATATCACATGTGATATCATTTGTGATATTACCTGATAGCATGTGTGATATCATAGTTTATATCACTTGTAATATCACCAGTGATATGACTTGTGATATCACCTGTGATATCATGTGATATCACAAGTTAGGTGATATCACAAGTCTTTGAGCTTACTCAGTTTGTTTATAAAGATGTGTGCTTTCTTCAACCATAACTTTTTAGTTTTTGATTCAACCATATATATTTTAAATTCGCTATATAACCCATCTAAACACGCACAATGTATCCATTAAATAGAAAAATTCACCACAAGTCTAACAAAAGTTTCATAACATATCTTGTTTTCAATTAAACACCTTTCCTAATATTTCATATTATCATAAAACACAAAAATCTTCCTAAATATTTTAAAAAACACAAATAAGAAAAATGACCAGAATCATTACAGTAATATAATAAGTGGTGTTTATTTTCATTTCTTTCATATATACTTGGTAAAATACTAAATTCTTATCACATTTGGTATGAATTTAATATTTCACATTTTAGTTGAGATCACAACCGATAACACATATATGATGAAGAGTGTAATACTTTTATCTTTCTTACGATGTTATATCACAAGAGATAAATAAGTGTCACTTAAAATATCAAATGAATAAAAAGGAAGCAAACTATGAAAATAGAGACTTGACATATTCTCAAAATCAAACAAGTGTTGCATTAAATTAGCATTTTTGAACAAAATAAGAATTCACCTAAAGAGACTTTAACCCTTTTATTTCTACTAAGAGTATAATATCACAAGTGATAGATAACATTGGTTGCATTAAAAAAATATGCTTGTCAATTGCGATGAAAGGCATAAAACTATCTTAGAATCGAAAATTATAAAATATTAGAAAACACATAGGTGATAATATATAAAATATACGAGAGAATAAAATATCTCGGTGATAATAAAGGTTAAAAAACATACTTGTTTGTTTATGAAATATCACAAGTGATATTAGACATTAACTTTTTATAATAAAATATCACAATTGATATTAGACATGTAATATAATAAAATTTAATAATAAGCATGAAAACACATGAAAATAGACGAAAACGATAAAAGCGCAAAAAAATGGACGAAAACGTATGAAAACGGACAAAACGATAAAATGAATGAAAAGCGATAAAACGGGAAAAAGCGTCAAAACGGACGAAAATATAAAACATATGAAAATGGACGAACGATGAAAACGGACGAAATCGTTCGAAATGTATTTAAAGCGTCTAAAATTGACGAAACGTAAAAACATAACGAAACGATATAAACTATGAAAACCGATGAAAACGTAATAAACGGACAAAACGTAAGAAAACACACGAAACGACAAATGTATTTAAAACGTAAGAAAACCGACGGAAAGGTACGAAACGGATGAAAACGTAAGAAACGGACGGCGTATGAAACGCATAAAACGTAAGAAAACGGACGAAACGTATGAAACGGACGAAAACGAAGAAAACGGACAAAACTTAAGAAAATGAAGAAACGAAGAAAACAAACAAAACGTAAGAAACGAACAAAAACATAAGAAAATGTATAAAACGTATGAAATGTAAGAAAGTAAGAAAACGATGAAAACGTAAGAAAACGGACAAAACGTATGAAAACGTATGTAAACGTAAGAAAATGTATTTAAAACGAATAAGACCGATGAAACGGACGAAACGTAAGAAAACAGATTTAAACGGACGAAAACGATAAAAAGCGGAAAAGACGGACAAAAACATATGAAAATTGACAAAAAAAAAACAAAAAAACAAAAAAACGTGTAATTAAAAAAAGTGATAAAAAACACAAATAATGAGAAAATAAATAAGAAAGATAAAAAGACAAGAAAAAAACATGACTTAGGTTTAGATATATAAATCTTAGGTTAATTACCAGCATTAGATCAAACTAGATAGAAGATGAGGATTTATCATTTAGTATGCAAGGATTTTTGAGTATGCAAAATAAAGTGCCTCTAATGAATGAACTACAATTTCATTACCATTTCTCTCTTCTTTTTTTTTCCTTTAATAAAATTAAAAAAAAAATTGAAAAACTAATAGTAATACAACTACACATTAATTCAAAGTCTTCACATGCTTCAGAAGAAAATTAAATTAAAAATACAAATCCACCACAACCCCAATAATAATTAACACCCACCCACCAATGATCTCAACCGTCCAATCAACAATTCAACATTATCTTCATAATAATCAACGGCTGAGATTAATTTATATTTTATCAAGTTTTGAAGCCTTCACGACCGGATTCTCTCTCGCAATCACTTCTTTCCCCACCGTCTTGAAATCAAATGAGCATTCATGCTTCTCTGGATACCTGTGGGTCCCACAGAACAGCGCTCCGCACTTGCATGTGAACCCCGTCAGCCCCACGCGCTTCGCGCACGACCCGCACTGTTAGAACCACCACTTTCGCCGGCACACCTCACCTTCCAACACAACACCTTTCTCGACGATGACCCGGTCAAGCTTTTCCAATTCTAGTTTCGCCCCGGTAACAACGGAGCGTGACATCACTCGCGACTTGACCAAATACCGAGCGATTCTCACGAGATTTGATGAAACGCTTGATTCGTGATTTTGTTGCAGCGCGTGAGGTGACTCCGATAAACTATTTTCAACGGCGATCTTAGCTTTAGACATCTGACGCTCCTTCAAACAATGATCTTTATAACACTTGGAGCATAAATTAAGGGAATTAGGGCTGCCAAAGAAGCCGCAGTTATTAGCACAAAGGACGTGAGGATTAGAAGCTTCTTGCCATTTTTGTTGATGTTCCTCAGCCATCGTTTTCCGAAAATGAAAGTGAAAAATTAATTAATTGGAAAATTCGGAAAACGGAGATGGAAGAGGATGAAATGGGTGGGCAAATATAGAAATGGGAGTTAGGGTGACGGAAATGTAGGGATAAAGAAAGAAAGAAATAAAGGGGAATAATTGGTGGCTGTGGAATTTGTCGAACCTTCTAGGTGCTTGCTTATGTGTTCTTTTTAATTGTTTCACATTTATTTATTCTTCTTGCATATTCAATATTCATCATTAAGAGCGTTAGGTATCGCTTGGTGTCACACACAGTGTCATGGGAAAAGTGGTATCACCTCAACACTTTTTTCTCATAGCTAGGGTCAGAACGAACCGAACGAACACGAACGGAGCCTTGTTCATGTTTGTTCATTTAATTTTAACCGGACCAATAAACGAATACGAACGCTTAAACGGACGAATTTTCTTATTCATGTTCGTTTATTAAAAAAATGAGTTGTTCATGTTCGCTTATGTTCGTTCATTAAGACACTAAACAAACGATAAACGAACGAACATAAATGAATATAGACAAACACACATAAACTTTACTAATTTATGCACGATATATTATTTTATAATCGTTGTTTTGTTTAAACAAACCAATTTTAAAATTATACAATTAAAAAATATGATATATGAATATAAATAAATAAATAAACATAAACGAACGTTAATGAACGCATAATCGGACGTTCACAAACATAAATGAACGGACGCGACTTTTGTTCACGTTCGCTCATTTAACTAAACGAACGTAAAATATGGTTCATGTTCGCTCATTTAATAAATAAACGAACATAAACAAACTTTTACCGAATCTGCTCACGAAACGTTCACCGAACGCTCAGCCTGCTTACAACCCTACCCATATCATCACTTTTGGCATGACACCAAAACCCCTCCTTAAGATAACACCATGTTTTTGTGGTGCCATTACATTTTTATTATTTATTTATATATTTATTTATTTATGTATAAACAATATATTAATATAACTAGCACAACACCACATTTTTTTTTCTTTTTCAATTTTAAGATAAATGACTGAAATTAGCGTTTCCCAAAAGATAGGATCGACTACTATGAAATTGTTATGTTTAGCGTATTTTTCCTATTATTGTTTTGTTTACTTAAAACACATGTACATTTGCTATATCAGATAAAATGGGTTCAAAATACTCCAATATTTGGTATTAGTGTTGGAAGTTGGAAAAGCAAATAAATAACCATGTGGACCTAGAAACTGCAAAAGCAAATAAATACTCCAATATTGGGTACATTAATTTTATTAGTTTTATATTTTATCTTTTCTCTCAAAAAGTTCATCTTCTACATACAAACCTCACGAAGCACACATCCACCAGCCATGGAACATCGGGAATTTCAGCGAAAAACTTTACAAACTTCACTTTTTCACCTCAGGTTCTCACACATAAACACAAAACCCACAAAAGAACAAAGAAAAAAAAATTCCCACCGCGTGGGCTTGTGGTGGTGGCGCGAGAGGCTAACAGCCGAGGTCCGGTATGGATTGTGGCGCCGTTGGTTGGTGCCGTCGGCCATGGCTTGAGCCATCAGCCATGTACCCACGGCTGTAACAAGTCCATATATCAGCTATGTTTGGCAACGGAATTATAGGGTTTTGAGATTTTAAAAATAGGCTGGGTTTGCCATTTAGGCTTATTAAAGTTTATGATTTATAAAATAAGTCATAAGCTTTTATAAGTATAAGTCTAACAAAAAGACTTATAGAAGCTTATAGCTAATCAAATTACTTAAATACCTTTTAAAATATAATGAATTATTACGTAAAAGCTTAAATTATGTGTATATTTGGCAAAATTAGTTGTAAGATGTAAACTGTAAGCTGTAAACTGTTAACATGGGCTATAAGTTATATATATTTTTTTAGAAGCCTCTCTCTAGGCGATTTTCTAAAAACCCTAACAACCCTTAATCGACTTTTCTTCAAATCGGCCATAACTTGGAACTCTTTGCATCTACCTGATTTTGTTATTAATTAACATCATTGTTAATTGATTCTTGGTTGATTCGTCTGCGTTCCTCTTGTTTTGGTTCGCTTTGGTGATTCGTTATTATTAGGGTTTAGAAAATCGCTTTTGAAACCATAATCGCTTTTTTCAAATCGCCTCAACTCTTGTGATTCTTTGCATCGATTGATCTTTGTTACTAATTAAATTCATTGTTAATTAGTCCTTGGCTGAATTCGTGCTTAGTTTTACTTGGTTTGTTTCAGCTTTGCACAATCGCTATTTTAGGGTTTGTAAAAAAACGTTTTTGGTTTTTTGTTGCGTTGGTTTTGATCATCCTTACCGGTTTTAATCTCCTTGTTGGTCTTATTCTTATCATTATAACATTGATTGATCATGGGAGCAGTGTTAGATTTGGTGCGTAGATCTCAAAACCCTAACTTTTTAGTTAGGGTTTCGCTCTTGTACTTGGTCGTTTGCTATTTGCTTATTGGTCCGTATTGAGTTTGTTTGGATTGTTTGTGGGTTTTGAGAGATGGAGAAAGGTTTTCTTGACAAAGATGGTTCTTCCGTGATGGCTTTAAATGCGACCACCAACTTGGTCGATCAAGTTGGTGTGAACACCGACACCTAATCCGCATCCTAGGGTTGATATTCGTGCTGAAGCTAGGTTTAAACGCCTCAAAGGTGACGTGGTATCGAGGGTGACAAAGCCGGTCCCGAAGTTGCGAAGTCGCTAGGGTTGTTCTAAACCCCAGCACGCCCGATGTTGAGTCACCGTTTGGGATACTACTAATTTGGATAACACAAGTTATAGTGCTTCGCTTGTAAGTGGGTTGGATGGTCCCAACACGGGTGGATCCGATTCGAGCACCAAAGTTGATGATGTGGTGAATTCGTCCCAACGAGGTGAATAATTTTACTGTGTACTAACATGGTGAATGCATCTACTTACGGTCCTAGTGTGATTGGATGTGATAATAAAGTGAAGTCATTTGCTAATGTATTAAATCCGAACGTGTCTCTAGGAAAGTTAATTTTCGTGCCTTGTTAATGAGATACGATTGAAAATCATGATACGGTGCTTCCAAAGGTCGCTATGGAGGTGTATTCAACCGTATGAAAATACTCTTGTTGGCTTCTTTGTTGGCAAGAATGTTGCTTTTCAGCTTGGTTAAGAACTACGCTCCAACACGGGGTAAGTTTGGTTTTCGTAAACTAATGAAGAATGATGATGGTGTTTTCTCTTTAAATTCGATTCTAAAGAGGGTGTTGAGAATGTTCTTCAACAGGGCCCTCGATTATTCGCAATTCTCATCTCATTCTCACTAAATGGACTCGATGTGCTATTGTCTAAAAGTGAGGTAACTCGAGTTCCGCTTGGATTAAATTGCATAATGTGCCATTACTTGCGATTCGGAAGATGGGTTGAGCTTAATTGCTACTCAGTGGGTAAGCCGATTATGTTAGATGCTTTACTAGTTCCATGTGTGTCGATTCATGGGGTCGTATTAGTTTTGCACGTGCTCTTGTGGAAGTATCATCCGATTTCGAGCTTAAACATGTGGTGACTATGGCGATCCCTAAAAGGATGATAGCGGCTTTACTACGGCAAGTATAAAGGTGGAATATGAATGGAAGCCACCACACCGCACGGAATGTAAAGTGTTTGGGCATGATAATGCTTGTTGCCCCAAGAGTATTAAGGAGAATAATGATGTCCCCCACTCTAATGTGGATGAACCCGATGATGGTTTTAAGGTGGTGCGAATCGAAAGCCAAACCTAAAGGTACGAAGATGACCGGTGGTATTAATATGGGTAAGGGTCCTAGATTTGCACCTAGGAAGCGTATATGTTGCAAAGACAAAGACACAGTGCAAATGCTAGTGGTATTGTTAAAGATACACCTATTACTACGCCAAATTCTTTTGGGACTCTTGAGGTGGAAGATGACTCGGGCATCCCAAGTATTGTGGTGATTCTACTAAAACGGTGAAGACTGGAAGTGTTCGGTACTACTAAGGAAGCGGTATTGATGGATCTCGGGAAGGACCTCGATTGTTATTGGTGAGGCGCCTAAGCCTTGGAGACTGGGACCTCCTCTGCTACCAAGGTAAGTAATCCGCTTTCTAAAGTTGGGAATGTGACTTGTTCGACAAAGAAGATGAGGTTTTGGAATCAGATAACCCCATGGCGTCATTTTTGGCTTCTGGGGGTGGTGGGGGTTTTGATCTTGAAGATTTTGAGGATTATGCTGAACAAGTCTACGATCTACCGAGGCACTTGGAGGATATGTGTGACAAGTATGATGTTAGTCTCTTAGGTCGTGGTAGGAAGTAAAATTGGTTGTTTGGTAGTTCATAAGATTGGCATATCTTTCTTATGTTTATTTGGTTAAGTGCACTTTTAGTGTGTGTTTGTTGCCCATGTAACGGGCCGAGGTGAGAGATTCACTCTCATCCGTTGTACTTAAACTTTTTTTGGTTAATATATTTACTGTGGTGCGGGATTACTCCCTTTACCCAAAAAAAGTTATATATATTTTTTAATAAAAGTGTTTAGTAAATTAGTCGTTAACTATAATTATAAGTTGCAAAATTACATAAAAGGACACAACTATAATACAATTGGAGGGTATATCAGTGATTTTACGTTATAACAGCTCCTAATATTTAAAAAACTTCATAAGTCAGCTTTTAATTTTGGAGCTACTTGTTTAAAATAAAAGCTTGAAGTTTATGTTACCAAATGTAGCTACTTATTTTATAGGAGATTATTTTTGTAACAAAAGTTTACGACCCAAAAAGCTCTAAATATATGTGTGCCAAACAGCCCTATATGTGAATTATAAGTTTCAGCTTTAACTAATTCACAAACAGCTTTTATAAAATTATAAGTTTCGCCGACTTATAATATAAGTCTCACTTTCAACCCTAATTCATTGCGCTAAACATACCCATCATATTTAAGAATAGCAATCCTACATTCTTTAATTTTTCTTTCTAACAACATACATTGTCACTTAAATTTCATTATCTATTTTATTCATTTTTTAAGTGTCATGATTATATAGTTAGAAAGATTTGTAGGCACAAAATTATAATAAATATTTTCTTGGGTAAAAGTGTAAGTGTGATTATTTACATTTTATTTTCTAATATCTTGTCTATGTGAGATTAAGTTTTGCTATTTCATGTGCCAAGAATTGTGGTTAGCATAATGAATTAGGGGAAATTTTAGGAAAAAAGTATGTTTCGTGAAAATAGCAATGTTGCAAAATCGCGAATCAAGATGGTCGGGCATCGACCTCTCTCGTAGCTTATAATCGGTCTAGGCGGGATTAATCGGTGATTAATCGGATTGGCATTCCGACAATTTTTAGTATTTTCAACAAATTTTAGGTATTTTCGACAAGTTTTAGGTATTTTCGACAAGTTTATGTATTTTCTAATATTTTTCTTGAAAACATCTTGTAATAGATATAAACAATAACCATAAGTTATTTAAACAATTTTATGGGTAGTTTTAATTATTTTCGGCAAGATAAGAAGGTTTTCGACAAGTTTGACCACCATTAACCGTCATTGACCACCATTGACCATGGTTGACCGATTTACATAAATCGGTAAGGTTGGTGGCCTTGCAGCACCTAATCGGCGATTAATCGGCCTGGTAGGCCTTGTTTTGCAACACTGGAAAATAGTTAGTGTGATACATGAGAATTTTTTACTGGTTATTTTAATAATAAATATAAATTTATTATTTCTTAATTTATAATTTTAAACTTACGCAAGTTTAAACTGCTGTTTTGGGAGGTTATCCCGCACACTGCAAAACGCAGTAACACACATAATCGATATTTTATATTAAAATAAGTGAAATGATCACTTTTCAACATTTACTAATGATTTACGAACAAAAACGAGAGGTTATCTCGTAGTTTCAGAAAAACACGGCAACACACGCATACTATAACCACCCGTAAATTTCCAGATTATTGTAATACTATTTATTACGTCAGAAAATACAAATCGATTATTTTCTGACAGTTATTGATATTTAAAATTCAAAAACAAGAGGTCAACTCGTTTCTTTGAGAACACGACACTGCACACCCGGAAATTCTCCGGTAATAAATATAAATTTATTATTTTCTGATTTATAAATTTAAGCATACGTGAGCTTAAAACCGTTGTTTTGGAAAGTTAACCAGCACACTGCAGCACGCAGTAACACACATAACTGATGTTTTACATTGAGAAAAGTATAATAATCACTTTTTAACACTTGCTGATAAGTTACTTCGTGATTTCAGAAAAACTCAGCACCTCACGCATACCAACACCGACATAGTAACGGCGAAACTGTCATAATCTAATTTCTACGTAATAATGATACCATATTATTACGCTTACGAAAACGTTTTCAAAATTATACTTTTTATATTTTACGTGTACCGGAAAGGTAAGTTTACCAGGAAACACGACACAACACGGGCTACAATTAATACTATATTATTAATACGTATATAATTAACCTAGTCTAACCCAACCCACTATCCTTGACGTCACTTTCCTCCCTTCTTTTCTGTCTCCCCTACGCCTCTCCCACAAACACCAAAGCAGTTTCTTCATCTCCTTTTTGTTGGTTAACTTCAGAAGCATCCCCATCAACAGCCTCCAAACGGAAGTCTACCACCATAGCTATCACAAAGGATCCTTGGAGATGCGGATGTGGAGAAGGACGAGTGCTAAGAATAGGAGACACCTTCTAAACGAGGTCAAGAAGCCTAGGGTTGTCAAATTTCATGATTCCTACTATAAATAGGAACGATTCTCACAGGTTCTCTTCACTTCCACACACAATCACAAAAGAAATTAGGTTTTTATAAGTTAGGGTTTTCTCAAATTCGATTGGGGATTTTGTAAATTGGGTAGTTAATTTCTCAATTCAAGTTGTAATTCATCCAATTGAAGTGTCAATTCGTTAAAGAAAGCTCGTGTCTATTTTTCTTTGTGTTTAGTTCTCCTCATATTCTCCATCCGATTATATAGTAAAGGTCTTGATTTTCTTTACACTTTGTAAATTGCATTTCTGTTATTTGGTTAATAATTTTTTTTTTTTTTTTTTTTTTTTTGATCACTTTGATGTATATCGATCGACTTAAACATGTTCTTGGGTTGATTAATCTTTGTTGTTGTTAATCTTGTGTGGCAACTAATAAACTACAAACAAGTTATATAAAAGATTTTGGTTTGCTCATTGATTGGAAATGTTTATTTTATTTTTATTTTCTTGTTGCTAAGCTTATTGGCTTATTTGGTTAAAATAATTTTATGATAAAAATCGGATGTTCGTGCTTGGGTCTAACCCGCGGTTAGGTGGTGTTGCTTACTCTGTTCCTTTTTTCTTATAAACTAGATTGTTGTCACAGTAGGTTGTGTTTTGGTATCACTCACTTTGCCTTAAATTTGAAACCTCATGGAATTAAGGGTTTAGAGAACGAAGTTGGTTGTTCTTGGATCGAACCACTCTCAATAGTGGGTTCACTATTTTTTTTCTTCACTTCTTAAAAGTTAATAAGTACAATATGTACTTTGGTTGTTTTGTTGGGTGTGTCGAGACCTCCAACCACAAACAGTGGGAATAGTTTTTTTTTCTTGTGGTTTTTTTTTTTTGACAGCATTATGGGATCACCCAAGGGGACTAAACCACCTGCTCATCTCCGCCGCCCATTCGCAGTGTTTCCCCATCACCCAAGGGCACGCTAAACCCCCATCCCTTTACCCCACATTGAAGGGTGCCCGGTGATTCGATTGGGATAGATTGCAATAAATTTTTTCTTGTGGTTTTTTTTCTTGTGGTTTTTGCTCACTCGAGCTATGCAAGCTTTAAGGTGTTTTGGGTTGATTTATTTTGAACTTGGATTTGGTTTTTGTTTACTGTGTTCGTCCGAAGTGGTTGTCGGGACATATCTGAGGTCAATGAAAGACAAGTGCTAATCTTTATATATATATATATATTTAGTTTTTACCAACGGCGGGCATGCGTTTTATAATTATCGTTGACATAATTTGCTATAATAAATTATCGTTTTGAAAAATAAGTTAACGGAAAATAAGATATACACGCATCAAATTTTTATTGAATGCATTAAGAACGAAAAGAAATAAACGGTTATTGAATATGAGAAAAAAGTTTAAAAGTGATGCAAGAACAAAGATCAAAGATACTCGTTTGATGGGCGAGCAAGCCTTATAAATATCGTTATAAATGACGACGCGTGCACGTAACATCTTCAATATTAGTTGCAACTGAGTTAGCGAAAGTTTCACAACTAACTGTGGTGAGTTCCATTATCTGCTTTTCCTTTCTGAGTAAATTTGCCATGTGTATTTGTCCACAACATTTCATGTTAGGAATAAATCTCTAGCATTTAACTAAGGCGAAGAATCAAATTAATAAAAACCGATGACAATCTTTAACTTAAGATATGTTTATACCTATGAACTACCAAACCCACATAAGTCCTCAAAAGGCAAAACACTATCATTCAATTTTTTATTTTATTTTATTATTATTTTTATCATTGTATACTAATTAAAATAAGTTTGTGTGGAATGATTTATTTGGTTGAACCCACTTGATTGATTTCTTTTGCTTGAGTTTGTGATGGGCACCAAAAAAACGCACTTTCGGTAGTGTAGAAATGATCTACCATAAAAAATAGTAAAACCTAGAAATGAAACAATAATAAACACTTGCCTTAGTGGTGGGCTTACAGTTGCCTGTGTATTAAATTTTGAATAATTTGAGAAATTAAACAGAAAAAGAAACAAAATTGAAACTACATATTTTAATATTATGAGCATAAACTAACTACCTCTATGATTATATATGGTAATTATACATATGAGTTTATCAGAACTTGGTTCTCCGTCGAATTAGAACTTATGGCATAGCAACTAATTAAGTAAACCTTTGCACAACACCTCAAACTTTTGGTTAGAAATGATAGAATCGTTCTTGCATATATGACGGGAAAAACTTACATTGATTTCTTATGATTTCTACACTTTATCCCTTCTTCCGAATGAGCGTGGCTTCAATTTCTTCATGCACGCCTTTATTTGAGGAGCCGACATCAAATTCTTTTATCATCTTTCCTACAAAGCACCACTCAATAGTCAATACATAAACATAAATAAAAAGGTTTTGAACTATTACTTTTTAAATCCTTTAATAAGCAAATTTCTCGAACATTAAAAAGCCAATTTCTTATGAAAAGAGAAAGCCAATCCAAACACTATTTCGTGTACTGGGCTTGAGCGTGTGACACCATTTTTCAGTTCACTTTCGATAAGCTGCCCAAAGCAACCTCCAATAAGTTTGACATTATTATGGGTTGTTTGGGCTTGTTGAGTACAACAATTCATATTTGTTTAAACTTGTGTTTTTTTTTTCTTTTTCTTTTTTAGCTTGTAATTAGAAATACGTCATACGGTCAATTTACTAAATAATATATTTTGAGATTTTAAGATTCTTTTCAATATTCTTAAAGTTTGAACCTTTTTGTGATTGCAAATGAACCGTGTTACCCAAAATAGAAAATATACCAAAGTTCATTAACTTTATATGCAATGACATTTAGAAAAAACTTACAAGTTCCAGCAAGATTCTTACTCTGCTTCTTGAGCCTCAAGATTCCCATTCCATAAAAATTAAAGTCACTTCCATCCATTTCAAAAAAATTCTTTCTCGAAAGTTATCAGACCATGCTTTTGAATTAGTTGATTCACTTTCGATGAACAGTTTTTTGTTCAATTTCCATGTCACCTACAATACATAAAAAAAAAGCATAAGTTTTGGCTAACAAATATATTTACATGACACTATCAAGAAGTATTGGTTAATAACTTGGTTTTAATCAGATCTTTACCTCACATTCCAATCTTTTTCGTTAAAAAACATTTTCACAAATCATATCCTTTAGTTTTTTTATCGTAGGCGTAACAGCAAAATAACATAACATAACTTAGAGAACAACATTAAATTGGTGTAAAGAGTGTAAGGACTCGTCTCAGTTAGCCCATCCACCAGTTTTTCCTCTACAATAACACATACAATGATAGGCATTGGAGCAAGGACTCTTGAAGTGCCGCGATGAAAGTTGGCAGTGGCTGCAAATAAGCCAATGTAGCAGAAGTACAGTTAGTTATAAGATCACTCTCTAGTGACTACTACTAACATGAAACTTTATACACCAGACAGGAATTGTGATCATGTCATTATGATGTCATCAGTAATGAGGAAACTTTCAACAGGAAAAGATGTAGATTTACCTCAATTCCATACTTGTGGACTTCTTCTCTTTTAGATTCTGGTCTAGCACTTCTTTGCACCTCAAATACAATGACAACTCCAACAACCTAATAACAAAATTTATTATAAAATCTGCATTTGAAAATATAAACACATGCGCGACTGGTGTAGGCAGATTATTGCACTACATAGATGGTACACCTTGAATTCCCTTATTTCTTCAGCTAGCATCCTCACATAGACAAAGGAACTAAGAACCAGACCAGACATCAATAACTTAACTTAGAAATCATTCTAATATTAAGAATCAAAAGGCACCTCATTTTTAAGTAGTAACTATTACCTTGGACCATCTCTAAATTTCAATCAAGTATGTATATATCCAATCCATATAACTAAAAGATATTATATCATTTTCATTTAGAATAGTGTTGATATATTCTGACTGCTATTTATCTTAGATAACTTATGAGCTTGTTTTAGGTAAATCCCACCCGTACCAAATATACCCGTTTTAGTTACATGCACAACTGGATCATTTTGCCATTTCTAATTTAATTGAATGACTTACTTTGAGCTCCCAATTTTTTAGTGGAGGCTTCTCTCTTTTTGGATGTTGTTTCTTTAGGTGACGGTTCTCCTCTTGATTTCTTCTCAGCCTCCTCAGAATCACTTGAATTGGTGTCCTCCATTTTCCTTATCAAACTCTTCATTCTCTAAAGATAGCATCCCTTTATGTACAACTTCCCACCTGCTAACTTCTCCCTCCATTGCTTTAGTCAAAGCAGTTACTTTCGTTTTTACTCTGAAGTAACAAAAAATTAATGTGTTGAATCTACTTACATGTGCAGTCTCCCAGCAGAAAAAACTTACAAAATTCTATATGCAACAGAAAACCTGGTATTTTCAAGCGTTAGCAACATGAAAATAACATACACATATGAGAGGCAGTGATGAGCTTACAATGCTTTTCTCTTTCCATGGTGCCAATTCTCAAGGATTAGCCCTGCAATTACCTGTTGTATTGGCATGCCATCGATATGGCAGGCCATGTGTTGTTTATACTTGTAATACTTGTAAATGAATCAAAAAACATAGCTAGAAATGTACATCACCTATATGTAAATGGCGCATTTCAAGCCAAACTGGATCATTATCATCTAAATGGAACTCCTTTTTCTCAGGATCGCCTCCGGATTTACCACGGACCTTCATGCAAAAAGCTTATTATTCATAACACACCAAGGGACTTTTTCATTTGTACAAATGAATCACTAAAAGATGTTTTTGTGTCTTTTTTGGGTTATTCTCTAACTTGTAATCGTAATTATATATATGAATTTTAACCTTATATATAAACACAACAATTTTACACATTACCTAACTTTTATATAAAACCGGGTTTTAAGCGGCTTCTGTTACAGAATGACCCAAACGTCACACAAAGACATCTTTAAATGACTCGATTCATAAAATAACTTCCCTAAAAAAGATACCTCCATCGTATATTTGTTTCCATCCAAGTCTACCAAATCATGACACATTGCATCATAAGTCCATTCATGAATGACGGGTGCAACCTGAACATGTGCATCGTTATACATACATCAAAATTCACACTATGAAATTTAAAAAGAACCAAATATTCAGATTACCATATCAACAGATCTATCGAGAATGAGCAACTCGCATGTTTCAGTTTGTGGGAACTGAGGAATGGTTGTTTTGTACGGACTAATGTAGCTATATATAGCTGAAGCTAGCTTTTCAAGAACTGTATCACGAAACGTTGTCCCTGCGGATCCGTCTGTGCCCTTTACACGGTAACGTACAATGGGATGCTCCTAAAAAGACGAAAACGCTCAATAACTAATTCAAATAAGAATCGTAACTCAAATGAAACTTATCAATACACAAACCTATTGGTCTGGATATAATTTCAACAATCAAGACGATTTATTTAATGGAAAGAAACTATTTCCAAAGCACATCATTTTCCTACCCATAAATCTTTAAAGAAAGATTTGGTCTTCAACTTTTTTACTCTCTTGCTCAAAGCCCTCATTTAAAATTTAAACCTGTGCTTTAAAAAAAACATTATATGCATTTTGTCTGTGCATCAGTTTTTGGATTCTAGACTATAGAGTTGAAGCATTCATATAGAAATACTAAATGACAAACAAAAAAGTGAAAAACCATAATGGGGGCTACTCCAATCCAAAGTAATGTTCTTGCATTTACCTTAAGTGAAGCAAAAATGGTGGCAATGCGAGTAGCCATCGTATTTAAGTAATCGTTAAATAGCTCTTCTAATGCCATTTCATGATCGGTTACAAATGCCTTTGGTGAAACACAAAGTTCACATGGTGAAGAATGAAAAGGGAAAATGAAACTTGTAATAGAGCATGAAAAAAGGTCATCAAACTGTGTGACCTGTTTTCTAAAACTTTAAATGGTTTAATAGTACCTGATGCCTATACAAATAACAAAACTCAAAAGTCACTATATCAACCCGTAATTTGTCATATGGTTAAATGACTGTTTTACCCCTTTGACCTTTAAAGTTGAATTTTGACTATTTGACTTTTCTCGTAACGTAAACGCAATAACTGTAATCGGTAGTTAACCAGTAACTTCACAAGTTAATTAATTCACTCTAATTTAAATTATTACTCTCTGAGCGTTTTCGTTCACTTCTGTCTATTTAACGAGAAATTATCTCGTTAAATGTGAAAACTAAATATAACATATACCGACACCGCATTATTTATGCTTCAATTTCGATAATTATTATTCGGGTCAATAATTTTCTTTTTATCTTATTTTTATAAAAACGATCACGAAAATGTATTTCACACATTATCAATTAAAAACATCAAACCGACGTACCGCATTTATATTTTAACTCAACGGGACACAATTATCTTATCTCTTTAATAATATTTCACTATATATCTGTTTTCTCTCCTTATCCAACACAGAACAAAAAAAAAGAAGAAGATAACTTCTTCTTTCTCTCTATGCCGTCTCACTCCACACCGCCTCACCTCTACCATGCTACCACCGCCACATCTCCATCACCATCATCATCATCAAGACAAGAGGGTGCTAGGGTTTTGATTAGGGTTGCGTGAGGTTTGTGACTGGAGTTTGTTTTTGTTCGAGTTCACCACCACAGCCACCACCTCGCCATCTTTGCCCTCTCGTTTTATTGGTATGTCGACACACCAATCATCAGTTTAGCTACTTCTCTTTCTAATAAGACCGACTATTAAATCGTTGGTATAGATTTCGTGGATTAAAAACAAGAAAAAACATGATTTTGAATCAGTTTCGTATATCAAATATCGTGTGTGGTATAAAACCCAGATTTGAAAACGTGTTTTGATAAAGAGTCGTGTGGTGAGATCATTAAAAAGGGTGTGTTCGTAAAGTTTATTAATCCAGCCTATTTTCAGCTCTTTCCAGCTTATTTAAGGTGTGTTGGTTGTTATTTTTTTCACTTGTTGCTGCTCCTTTACAATCAAAACAGTAAGGGTGCGTTTTGTTGGTTTATTTTCTGCACAAAGGTGCATTTGGAACTACTTATTTCAGCACCAATATGGTGCGTTTGGACCTGCTTATTCAGCCCCTAAAGGGGTGTGTTTGAATCTGTTACTTTTCAACCCCAACCCCAAGAGGGGTGCATATTTGTTGTGTTTGTGTTTGGCTCGGTACACGGCAGCCCCGAGGGGTGTCGTTGTTGTTGTTTGCTGCCCAAATAGGGCGTTTGGTTCTGCTTATTTTCGGTCCACCACAGCCCCCAAAGGGTGCGCTTAGTGGTGTTGTCGATAGCCCATAGATAAGGGCGTGCTTGACCTGTTTATTTCGACCCATACATCTGCCCCAAAGAGGGTGCGTCTGGTTTATTTTTTTCTGACCACACAACAGCCAAAAAGGGTGCATCTGGTTTGTTCATAATGACCTACACCACAGCCCATAGAGGGCGTTTGGTTGCTGCTATAACAGCAGCCCCAACAAGGGTGCTGATTCTCGGCTCACCCACATCTTGGAGGGTGTTGGTTTCCCCTTGTTCGACCATAACACCACAAGGGTGGTAGTTTATGTGTTAGTTGTGTCATGGACTTGGCTCGACAAACACCCGAGTGGTGTTTGCATTCTTACTCTCGAGTCAACAAGAAAACCCGTGAGTAGTTTAAATTAAGGGCTGTTTCAGGTCAGCAGCTAAATCGAGTTGGTGTGCAGTATTTTTGGCTTATGGCCTACTGGGAAATCACATTCTTAGATAGATATATGTCTTAGCTTCATGTGGCGAATTGGATGGGTTATCAACTCCTCCTGATGAGGGAATTATGGCCATTTTACGATTGCTAGTCAAATCAAGCATCGTTTGGAAAACGAGTTAAACTCCGGGTTAATACTCTAAAATGTAGAATAGGAAAGCTAATCTCAGTAGTGTACATCTAAATCTAACTTCTCCAAGTGGAATCACTTTAATAGCTATCACGGTTTGGGAAATACATTAAAATTAGCATTTCGTAGGAAAAGTTGGGACTGCTGCAGACCAGCCGTACAGATGGGTTAATTGCAGAAAACGTTTTGCCTAAGAAGGTCTATATTATTTGATGGGATTATGGAAATAAGTTTAAGGTACATGTGTTGAATTGGATAGGGTGATATCTCCTCCGGATGAATGAGATATGACCATTTTATGGAAACATGTCAATTCTGGAACTGCTGTTGGAAAACATGTTTTGCTCCAGATTTTTGTACAGTAGGCTTGGGTTTTAAAACATGGTTCAACACTAGAAATCATAAGATTTCACCTCCAATTGGTTTCAACTTGATAGCTATTATAGAATACTATTTATGACCAAAACCGTAAACGTTAGAATTTCAGCGAACTTTCTGGTTGGAATTATAGTTGGTAAAAACTCATTTCTCGTTGATTGGTAAATGATTTGATTGAATGGCCTAATGTTTTGGAAACTAGACTTAAGTATATTTACAGGGGTGAAAACCCCATCCTTGTATCTTTTATAGGTTAAGAGATACGATGGTGTGAAGTTGACTAAAATTCAAAGAACATGGTTTTACATCTATTCTTGAGAAATAAAAGTGTGATCAATTAAGTAAAAGTTAAAGATGGTTAAGCAATACTTATTAGACGCTTATTTGGGTATAAGTGCAGGTTGTACACCTATTTGGAGAATAAAAATACTTTGGTTAAGTCTCGGTACAATGCCATGCATATCTCGTGATCATTTGATTTACTTTTTCATATCGCTCTTCTCTATCATTCTATAAGCAAACGGGTCATGCCGAAACTTATTAATTGACCTGCTTCCTTGACATATTTTCTTTTCATTATCCTCTCGCCTAGAATTCACCCGTCAATACTTTTGTTACTCGTTTTCTTGAGGCATCTTGTTTATTCTTTTATTTCATAATATATATGAGATATATATATGAGATATATATATATTATGCTTTGGCGTGAGTTGTACTTCGAGTCTATGATTTCATACCACCACACGAATGATGAAACTAAACATTTTACAAACGTTTATACTTTATTTCAAACCTACGGGGGAGAATACATTGCACATTATTTTTATTACGATACCAAGTATATCAAATTCATTTACATTGCTTAAGTTACCTCATTGCCAATTGAATGTCCCCATATCAGAAATCATGAACCGTTAATTACTGGGTAAGCGAGGGTGAGTGGATAGATCTATCGAGTGACTCCTCCATCCGGGTTGGTGGATTCCAACCGTCAAACGGATGCATTTCATTTAATATCATTATTTGAGTTGTTTGGCAAAACACTCTGTTGGGCTAACATCATGATCGATCTAGCTTGTGTCATGTGCTTATAGCAATTGTAACATTTTATGTGACATATTTGTCATACATGGCCTATACTTGTGGTAGTCGATAAAACATTTTCATAAACCTATGATTTCTCACCAACATTATTGTTGACCGCTTTAGCAATGTATTTTCGGTATCTAAGGCATATCATCATGGCATGTGAAAGCGCACGGACATTATTTTGAAGACGATGCATACATTATCATTCGAAAAACTTTACAACTTTTATGTTGTACTTTTTATTATTATATAAACTTGTGGGACCTCTTTGTAAACTCTGATATTTTAATCGAATGATAATTTATTTCAAAACGCCTCATTTAGAGTCGTTTTCGGTAACTTGTTCTGTGAACTATGAAGTAATACCCGAGTGACACAATCTTCCATTGCGATAATTTTGGGGTGTTACAGATTGGCATCGAGCTTTAGTTATAGAGAACCGGTTGCATATGAACCTAGACTATAACTACATCTTACATTAAACTCAGATCACCATCGTTGTCTTCAACATTCCTGCGCCATGCCTACTCATTAACACAATACTATGTTATTTATATAAAGACCGTTTATATAAATGATTGACTCAACATAACTGCATATGCCTATTCCAAGGCATTATGGCACAACCAGATATCACCGATCATATACATTTTGTGATCTACGAAACTTTCTCAGACATTGTAGTTAATACAATGGTCTCATTATTATTAAGACATTGTAAGTATGCAATGGTCTTCCTTATATCTCAGACATCGTGAGATACACAGTTGACTTAGATATATCTCAGACATCGTGAGATACATAGTTGACTTAGACATATCTCAGACATCGTGAGATACACAATTGGCCTAAATATATCTCAGACATTAAGAGATACGCAATAGTTTTTATCTATTTCTCAAACATTGTGAGAAAACTATTTCATAACTATGAACTCACCAATTCTTTTGAACGCTATGTCGATTTTCTATGATTATTTTACTCCTCGTCTTCGAAGATGAGTGTGAACATTCATTCCATACTCTTGGAACACTTTTGACATCTCATAATATATTGCCTTGTAACTCATCGATTAAGTATGAGTGTTGTGTCGGAAATTCTTAAGTAGGATGATTTGGAATATCTTTATTTAAATGGACTGGGACGCCTTTTCATTTAAATAAAGAAATTGTAAATCGCCGAACCATAAGTTTATAATTTCTTACTTACATAAATTGGGACGCTTCTTTATGTAAGTCATGAATTATAATTGAGTGGGCTTAATTGTATCCGATATGACATGAGTATGAACTCGAACTCGAGAATTACTAGTATTCTTTGAAAAGATCTAGAAAACAGGATAGTGTCTTACCAACAAAAAAAAATCTTAAGACCTCATTCGAACAACCTAATTTCATTCTCAAGTTATCAATTTTGCTGATACAAATCCTTACAAATATGAACCGTTAGTCGAACTAATGATTTGGTCGCAAATACTTGAAACCCGACCGATAGAATCGATGTTTCAAGAACAAAATTGAAACCCGACCGATAGAATCGATGTTTCAAGAACATAATTGAAACCCGACCGATAGAATCGGATGTTTCAAGAACATAATTGAAACCCGACCGATAGAATCGGATGTTTCAAGAACATAATTGAAACCCGACCGATAGAATCGGATGTTTCAAGAACATAATTGAAACCCGACCGATAGAATCGATGTTTCAAGAACATAATTGAAACCCGACCTGATAGAATCAGATGTTTCAAGAACATAATTGAAACCCGACCTGATAGAATCAGATGTTTCAAGAACAAAATTGAAACCCGACCTGATAGAATCAGATGTTTCAAGAACATAATTGAAACCCGACCTGATAGAATCAGATGTTTCAAGAACAAAATTTAAACCCGACCTGATAGAATCAGATGTTTCAAGAACAGAATTTTGTTGCTACGAACTTAATTATGTACGAGTCACATAAGTATAACTATTCCATATTGTAGAGCTAACGAACTTGTTACACTCATTGAGCTAATAGACTTGATTTTATCTCAAACTAACAGAATGGGTACGATATCCCATCATCCATCACATAAGATCTCCCATAAGCTTCTCCCATTTGTTGGTCATTATTTTGGGAACATTACTTCTCGAATTGTTCTCACTTTCCACATCCCATCATTGCTTGTTACTATTGTTGTTACTGTTTTATTTTTCCTGTTGTTAGATCCTTGAGCAGTCTAAGCTTGCACAACTTGATCTACTAACGAGACATTTGAATTGTTTCATCCGGTGTGAGTAATCACACGAAGCTACGTTCTCTTGAATACTGAGTGGAAGTTCTCAAATGAACTTTTCCCATAACTTCTCATTGGTTGAGACCATCACTGGACACACTACTGCCAACTCTTGAAAGCGAAAAATATAAGTTGTGATATCAACACTACCGACAAAGAAGGGAAACTTCACTTTCATTTCTTGCACCTCATTCAAGACAATACTTCTTGATTACAATTTCTCCAACTCACCCAAGCAAACTTGTGAGTATTCTCAATACTAATAGATTGAGCAACAATATTTTACCCAGACAAAGCATTGTCTAGAAGCATACTTGCGGCATATTTGACTTTGCAATCTTTAGCACAATTGCTGATTAGAATTTCTAAGCTTGCCGCTCATAAAATCCTTGTAAGGAATCTAGTACAACATCTACTTCTTGTCCCCGCAACATTAGGCCACACATTATCACCAGAAAGGTTACACAGAAGGTTACACAGATGTAAGCGTTAACTTTCAAAACTTCATGCTAGGATTAAGGTTTTGTTGAAAGCTTCGTTTTGGGAAATTAGAAAAGCCAAACTTAAGATATATTGGACTTTATACGATATTAGCAAGAATTAGCCTGATAGATTACAGACTCGAGCTACCATCCAAAATTAGTAGTGTACACACCGGCCTTCGTGTGTGCAATCTAAAGAAGGGTCTTTTTGATGAAACACTTACTACTCCCCCAGAAGAGATCTACATTGATGAACGTCTGAACTCTATCGGAGAATCTACTAAGATCACAAACCATGGGGTCAAACGACTTAAGCAAAGTTACATCTATTTTGTCAAAGTTCAATGAAACTTGAGAAGAGTTCCTGACTTCACGTGGGATTATGAAAATGAACTCAAAACACACCGTCAGCAGATAACACTCACTGAACTTCGGGACGAAGTTCCCATAAGGGGTAGAGACTGTAACAACCCGTAATTTGTCATATGGTTAAATGACTGTTTTAACCCTTTAACCTTTAAAGTTGAATTTTGACTATTTGAATTTTCTCGTAACGTAAACGCAATAACTGTAATCGGTAGTTAACCAGTAACTTCACAAGTTAATTAATTCACTCTAATTTAAATTATTACTCTCTGAGCGTTTTCGTTCACTTCTGTCTATTTAACGAGAAATTATCTCGTTAAATGTGAAAACTAAATATAACATATACCGACACCGCATTATTTATGCTTCAATTTCGATAATTATTATTCGGGTCAATAATTTTCTTTTTATCTTATTTTTATAAAAACGATCACGAAAATGTATTTCACACATTATCAATTAAAAACATCAAACCGAGGTACCGCATTTATATTTTAACTCAACGGACACAATTATCTTATCTCTTTAATAATATTTCACTATATATCTGCTTTTCTCCTTATCCAACATGTAACAAAAAAAAAGAATAAGATAACTTCTTCTTTCTCTCTATGCCGTCTCACTCCACACCGCCTCACCTCTGCCATGCTACCACCGCCACATCTCCATCACCATCATCATCATCAAGACAAGAGGGTGCTAGGGTTTTGATTAGGGTTGCGTGAGGTTTGTGACTGGAGTTTGTTTTTGTTCGAGTTCACCACCACAGCCACCACCTCGCCATCTTTGCCCTCTCGTTTTATTGGTATGTCGACACACCAATCATCAGTTTAGCTACTTCTCTTTCTAATAAGACCGACTATTAAATCGTTGGTATAGATTTCGTGGATTAAAAACAAGAAAAAACATGATTTTGAATCAGTTTCGTATATCAAATATCGTGTGTGGTATAAAACCCGTTGAAAACGTGTTTTGATAAAGAGTCGTGTGGTGAGATCATTAAAAAGGGTGTGTTCGTAAAGTTTATTAATCCAGCCTATTTTCAGCTCTTTCCAGCTTATTTAAGGTGTGTTGGTTGTTATTTTTTTTTCACTTGTTGCTGCTCCTTTACAATCAAAACAGTAAGGGTGCGTTTTGTTGGTTTATTTTCTGCACAAAGGTGCATTTGGAACTACTTATTTCAGCACCAATATGGTGCGTTTGGACCTGCTTATTCAGCCCCTAAAGGGGTGTGTTTGAATCTGTTACTTCAACCCCAACCCCAAGAGGGGTGCATATTTGTTGTGTTTGTGTTTGGCTCGGTACACGGCAGCCCCGAGGGGTGTCGTTGTTGTTGTTTGCTGCCCAAATAGGGCGTTTGGTTCTGCTTATTTTCGGTCCACCACAGCCCCCAAAGGGTGCGCTTAGTGGTGTTGTCGACAGCCCATAGATAAGGGCGTGCTTGACCTGTTTATTTCGACCCATACATCTGCCCCAAAGAGGGTGCGTCTGGTTTATTTGTTTCTGACCACACAACAGCCAAAAAGGGTGCATCTGGTTTGTTCATAATGACCTACACCACAGCCCATAGAGGGCGTTTGGTTGTTTGCTATAATGAAGCATTTCCAACAAGTCTGTGATTCTACCACCCACATCTTGGAGGTGTTGGTTTCCCTTGTTCGACCATAACACCACAAGGGTGGTAGTTTATGTGTTAGTTGTGTCATGGACTTGGCTCGACAAACACCCGAGTGGTGTTTGCATTCTTACTCTCGAGTCAACAAGAAAACCCGTGAGTAGTTTAAATTAAGAATCGTTTGTTTCGGTCGACTAAATCGAGTTGGTGTGCAGTATTTTTGGCTTATGGCCTACTGGGAAATCACATTCTTAGATAGATATATGTCTTAGCTTCATGTGGCGAATTGGATGGGTTATCAACTCCTCCGGATGAGGGAATTATGGCCATTTTACGATTACTAGTCAAATCTGAAGCATCGTTTGGAAAACGAGTTAAACTCCAGGTTAATACTCTAAAATGTAGGATAGGAAAGCTAATCTCAGTAGCTTACATCTAAATCTAACTTCTCCAAGTGGAATCACTTTAATAGCTATCACGGTTTGGGAAATACATTAAAATTAGCATTTCGTAGGAAAAGTTGGGACTGCTGCAGACCAGCCGTACAGATGGGTTAATTGCAGAAAACTTTTTGCCTAAGAAGGTCTATATTATTTGATGGGATTATGGAAATAAGTTTAAGGTACATGTGTTGAATTGGATAGGGTGATATCTCCTCCGGATGAATGAGATATGACCATTTTATGGAAACATGTCAATTCTGGAACTGCTGTTGGAAAACATGTTTTGCTCCAGATTTTTGTACAGTAGGATTGGGTTTTAAAACATGGTTCAACACTAGACATCATAAGCTTTCACCTCCAATTGGTTTCAACTTGATAGCTATTATAGAATACTATTTATGACCAAAACCGTAAACGTTAGAATTTCAGCGAACTTTCTGGTTGGAATTATAGTTGGTAAAAACTCATTTCTCGTTGATTGGTAAATGATTTGATTATGGCCTAATGTTTGGAAACTAGACTTAAGTATATTTACAGGGGTGAAAACCCCATCCTTGTATCTTTTATAGGTTAAGAGATACGATGGTGTGAAGTTGACTAAAATTCAGCAACATGGTTTTTACGTCTATTCTTGAGAAATAAAAGTGTGATCAATTAAGTAAAAGTTAAAGATGGTTAAGCAATACTTATTAGATGCTTATTTGGGTATAAGTGCAGGTTGTACACCTATTTGGAGAATAAAAATACTTTGGTTAAGTCTCGGTACAATGCCATGCATATCTCGTGATCATTTGATTTACTTTTTCATATCGCTCTTCTCTATCATTCTATAAGCAAACGGGTCATGCCGAAACTTATTAATTGACCTGCTTCCTTGACATATTTTCTTTTCATTATCCTCTCGCCTAGAATTCACCCGTCAATACTTTTGTTACTCGTTTTCTTGAGGCATCTTGTTTATTCTTTTATTTCATAATATATATGAGATATATATATATTATGCTTTGGCGTGAGTTGTACTTCGAGTCTATGATTTCATACCACCACACGAATGATGAAACTAAACATTTTACAAACGTTGATACAAAACTTTCACGAAAACTAAAACGTATTATCTTTTGGAAAACTCATATGCATCGATTGCTTTTCGCGTATTATATTTTGAGACAAGTTTATGTTCATTAGGTTACGCCAATTCTGTATCGATGAGCTATACTTCTTTATATTGTTCTGCCATACTTCTTGGCACCGTTGTGTTACTTATGTCACTACATTCTAAGGTGAGTTTTCATAGCCCCGTTTTACAAGTTTATACTTTATTTCAAACCTACGGGGGAGAATACATTGCACATTATTTTTATTACGATACCAAGTATATCAAATTCATTTACATTGCTTAAGTTACCTCATTGCCAATTGAATGTCCCCATATCAGAAATCATGAACCGTTAATTACTGGGTAAGCGAGGGTGAGTGGATAGATCTATCGAGGGTGACTCCTCCATCCGGGTTGGTGGATTCCAACTGGTCAAACGGATGCATTTCATTTAATATCATTATTTGAGTTGTTTGGCAAAACACTGCTGTGGGCTAACATCATGATCAGTCTAGCTTCGGTGTCATGTGCTTATAGCAATTGTAACATTTTTATGTGACATATTTGTCATACATGGCCTATACTTGTGGTAGTCGTATAAAACATTTTCATAAACCTATGATTTCTCACCAACATTATTGTTGACCGTTTTAGCAATGTATTTTCAGGCATCTAAGGCATATCATCATGGCATGTGAAGGCGCACGGAAATTATTTTGAAGACGATGCATACATTATCATTCGAAAAACTTTACAACTTTTATGTTGTACTTTTTATTATTATATAAACTTGTGGGACCTCTTTGTAAACTCTGATATTTTAATCGAATGATTTTATTTCAAAACGTCTCATTTAGAGTCGTCAGAACTCATTGAACTATGAAGTAATACCCGTGACACAATCTCCCGTGCGATAATTTTGGGGTGTTACAATCACAATGACCAAAGACAATAGTAACTGAAACGCGACACGGTGTATATCATCTGAGTTATACTTACCTATATCGTCATTGTTTTTTTACCTTAGGTTATCAAGACAAAAAGTGTTGCTAAACCTCCATATGTATTTTAGCAATGTAGAAATAGACAGAGTCAATTTCGAAAGGTTCCATCAAGAAGAACCGCTATCCCAAACGGTCCATAACTTCCCCTTTGGGCTGCACCCAAGCTCGTAATGCAGTCGTATTCATTGTTGACTTCAGTTGTTGCTTTGAAGGCATCTTGATCCACTTCAAATGTTGCAACTATGTCCAACTGCAATAGCCATATGTTATGTTACATTTCAATGACGGTTCTAATAGATGAAAAAGTTGACTTGAGTTATTTGTGTACCTGTGTAGCTGACCCTATGTCAAGTGGAACAATTGAATCGGGCTCAAGTTTGAAATCTTTAAATTCGTGACCGTAGGTTCTTAAACTTTCAATTTCCTCGACTGAATCACCCTTGTCCACCAATGACCAGCCTTAACCACTCTTGATCCTAACTGAGATCACCAAGTTCACTGACCAATTCACCATTAAAGCTTGTAGAAACCAGTTTGATGATTAAGGTCAGCTAAAATGAACAAACGTACTGAAAGAACATGTTGAACTTAATAAAACTTGCAAACTTGAACTTAATAATGAACCAACATACTAAGCGAATCTAGCAACATGCCGAATCTAACATGCCGAATCTAACACGTTGAACTTACTAACGAACACGCTGAACTTAATACTACTGTACCAACATACTACTGAACTTCCTGAACTTACTGAACGAACACGCTGAACTTAATACTACTGGCCAATGAAGTAGATGAGTTCCAGTCTTTCTATCTAACACCACCGTTCTTGCAACATTCTGTTAATTTTTTTTACATATAACGTACAAAAAGAGTAGCCCGTCCTCTAGAGAGGTCTTGAGTACCTGTCATAAATAGGTCACCCTCAGAGATAATGCACCCACTGCATGCCTCGTCTCTGTCACCTGCATGCACCACATAAAACAATATTCTAATATACCGTTGGGCGGGAACTACGCATGATAAGATGTTAGACTTGTATAGGGAACTATGCATGATACAAACCGCTTAATGATTATATAAGTGATTTAATTACTTATTGACTCCCTTGAAAAAGGATTAAATAGAGCTTCAAAGCACACAAACTGCACATCCGAGTATGATACCACAACTTATTTCAAACAAAACTAACTCGAGAAGCCGATGCAGGTGACGCTCCACCGTGTATTGTTTCCCTTGAAAAAGCTTTCATTACACCTGCTCATGGCCCCTTAATATTTGCCACGAGTAACTCAGTAAGTATTGGTGGCTCGCAACTGCTGTAAGAGATATAAGACAGCGTAACATCTCTAACAATTCCCTCTAAAATAGTTTCAACTACGGTCGGTTTTTACTCTATGTTGTGACAATAGCAGTGATTACTTGTGGTTTAAGTTATACATGTCCATCAATGAATCCAGCCACGGTGAGTATTAAAAATTTAACTGGGTCTGATATTTTTAACTTGTCAAATACATGCGATATTGTGTTTTATAAACCTTCTTGACCAACCTATGTTTGCAAATAAAAGCGCGTTTAATGTATATTTCTAATACAAATAATTAGAAGATGCTGCTATGAACATAACCTGAGTCGGAGTAAAAGCCCTCTTTTCACGAATATACTGCACATGGATCAACGGAAAATCATCAAAAATTATGAACATAATAAAGCATTAAAGAAGCAAAATAAAAATTATAATCATTAAGGAAGATGGTTTAGGAAAAATTAGGGTTTTGTGATAGAATAAAAATAAAATGCCGAGAATGATATTAGGGTTTTCCGAATAAAATACAGCATATTAATTTAAGATATTGTAAAGCTATAATTAAGGATAGATACTCTATATTAATTAATACCTTTATCAATAATAGGATGCAAAATAAATACCAAGAATTGTGTTGGTGCAGTGGTAAAGATGTATGGCAGTTTTACTCACAACCCATGTTCGAATCCAACACCATGCTTTTTGAGAAATATAAATCCGAATTTTATGAAAATAAATTACATCATGTATTAAACATAAATCCGAATTTTTCTAAGCAAATTTCTAAAATAATAAAAAAATTCCGAAAATTAAATAATAGCTAATTAAATTAAAAAAAATTATAAGCATTTATAGATTATAATATGCAACATAATTATCAAAATAACTTGTTGCCTAAGTGGTAAACACACAAGTTATTTATCAAAACAACCAAGGTTCAAACCTTGCAAGTAACCTTTTTATAAACAATTTTCAAAAATGCTTAAAAAATTCAAAATTACAAAAAAAAAAAAAAAAAAAAATCCGAAAATTAACAATTAGTTGCTTAGTTGGACAACAAATGGCATTGAGGTGGCATTGAGGTGGCATTAA